>PVJX010020514.1:0-33271 GCA_004027295.1 Dolichotis patagonum | reverse complement strand
TTTAGTTAGCACAGGCAGAACAAAACTACCAGGTTAAATCTATGAAAGCATATACAGAGATTCTTTTAAATATGTGACTTACATATTTAGATATATACTTAAAAGGATCTTCTCATGGAAAATATATTTAAAGTCTAACTGCAATCTACTTACTTTAAGCAAAGGAAGGAAACTCCACAAATAAAAAAATTAAGGATAGGGTTTTTAAAAGGTCTCATTTTAATGTGATTTTATCATGTAGAGTACATAATTCAAGAGCTGCATGAGTAAGTTTACCTTTTAATAGCATCAGAAAAAATAAATGAAGGGCAGGAAAATGAGAACCACAGCCAAGAGGCAATAAAACAGACTCTAAGGGAGCATCACATTATTGCCTTCCTTGAATAAGTCACAGGCTGGGATTAGAAAAAAGTTCTTTTATCGTAAAAGCTTTTCATACTGTGATATTATTTTACTTTAATGAGGCAGCTAAGACAACATGGGATATATATTTAGATAAAATGCCAAGAAGAGATTTAAGCATCTTCAGTAAATGACGATTACTGTGCACGAAAGGAGATTCAAAGATTTCCCTAGAAATCAGTCTAATCTTCGCGTTTTTCTTTCTTCTTGCTGGGGTAAGTTCAACGGAATCTCCCTTTTACGGTTAATGTTCAGCTTTGCTCTTTGGTTAATGTAGACAGGGTCTTCGTTCCCTGACATTGTACGTTTTTACATATTTGAAGGGATGTTAAAGGACATTGACGTCCTTTCTTCTCTAGAGTCTTACAAACTGACACTGGTACAGCAAAATCGGAGACCTTGGCATTTAACGACCAAAGACTGAAATGGAGGTAATTTCCTATGACTCTACAGCCTGGGGAGTTCACTAAGCAGAGAATTCTGCCCAGTGGCATTTATGGAACTAATTAAAAATCAAAACATAACTTCCAACAAAAGGCTTATCTTAGAACATGAGACTAATTAGGCCTCTCCCCAGCTTAGTGGGGGGAAGAAAACTTCTCCTCCTCCTTGGAAGGTTAACAATCCTCAGTAAATTTTGCTAATTGGTTTCTTAACCTTTCTGATGTTGGAATAATTCATGTTCTTATGTAGATTCACCTTGATATCCTTGTGTAATTTCCAGACTCAGATTAAGGTGTTTTATTTTGTTTTACTGTAGATAAAGAAAAGGAGGTGAATCTGTGGTAGAAGAGAGCTTGAAAATGTGTGTGTCCTCACACTGGTCTTCCGGCGCACATGTTTCTAAGTCCAGAGGTTGTGTCACCAATGGGGAGGGGATGAATGTAGACATGTAATAGCCGGGTCCCTGGTGAGGCAGAGTACTGTTGGCTTCCAATTCAGCAACCTAACGACCATGTGTCTCAGCAGTAACTGCGTTCTGGAGAAGAAGACGCAAGTCCAGGATGCAGGTTTCCATGGGGAGAAGACCACTTACCGCAGTTACTTTGATGTGGATGCTGCATATTTAGGGACCTTTGATAGAAGGCGCCTGCCAACCACTGAGTCTCCAGGTCTGATAGGTTGTGCAGTCACTTTAGGGGAGATTTTCGGATGATGTTTGAGTCAGGAAAGGCCACAGCTGAAGAGGTCTGTGGAAATCTTCCTCTCTCTTACCCTTTGTCATGTTGTTTGAATGGCTTCACTAATCTCAGGGAAGTCTGCGACCTTGGTTAATGAAACCACAAGCCTTTGAGTAAGGAAGTATCTCTAAGTTTGAATCCTTCAGGGCCCAAGTGGGACACATTTCATAAACATCTTCAGTTCTTAACTAAACGCTGTGCTCAGAAATGTGATTTTCCTAAATATTTGCCAGGGAGAGAGAAAATCCTGGGACAGATCTTATCTGGCTCACTGAGTACTTTTGAAGTCTGGGGTAAGATGGGGCGATATTTTGCAGCTTTGCCTTCGTGTGTCAGGGAAATTTTCAACGAGGCGAGGCAGCTAGATAAAAGAGAAACTCTGGCCTATTTGGAGATGAAAGCCTTTAAACCAGGGCACGCCAAATTCATTGGGGAATATAACCTCAAAGAAATGTTTGTTTTCTTTTGAAAATTCATTATTACAAAGCTCATTGTGTGATTAGGCCAGTTGTACAATTATTGAGAAATAACAAAAAATAATAAAACGAGGCTTCATCAAAGGCATGTTAATGCCGGGTGATCTTTTTCATTAAATCGTGAGACGAACATGACCTCTGTGCATGGCTTCCTTATGAAAATGTCCACGCCATGCCCACTAGCATTTTTAATTAGGAAATCTCCCATAGAACTTTGGTATGAAGAAAAGTTAAGACTTTAAAAATTTCATTTTTGTATTTTTGGAAACATGGAAAATAGTCTACGTCTGGACTTCAGAAGAAGGATCTATTTTTGTGTTCTGCATTTGGCTTGCCACACTGGTCCTGCGCTTTGATAAATGACAAAGTTACCTCGCTAACCAGTGCGGAACAGACCCGGCCACTGTCCTTTCCTGAGCAGCAGCCCGGGAAGGAAGTATTTTTTTCCCAAGGCCAGATCTTTCTTTCATGACTGAGCCGTGTGAGATCTTGAAGCACTAAATCCGTCTCTTGTTCGCTTGCGGTTCTGACAGGCAGGCGGTTCTCAGGAGCTCAGGAAAGGCAGGTGCCAGCAGATGAAACGTTATTTTCAAAAGGTCCAGCAGCCTGTAAAGTCTGAGGTTCTCTCTCTCTCATGTTTTTGTACCACTGATTGCAAAGGCCCTTGAACTGAGCTGTCTCCCCGGGCCCTGTATAATTATTTTGTAAGTTTGACACATGATCTTTCTAAGTCCCTGAGCTGCTCAGAGTGGAGTCATCCTTGGGACCCTTCTGCTTTAGCCCCACAGGGTGTGGGGATCACAGGTGTGCCATCCTCGTGAGCATGCCAGATCTCACCGAAGCTGGAGCTGTCTCTGACATACCCAGACTGTCCTCCTCTGGTCCAGTTAGGTGTTCAGCTGTACCTGTGCCAGGGTATTTAGGAAGACCTCACTGCTCGAAGCAGAAAAACGTGTGGAAATATGCAGATGCTACTTGCTTGACTCAATACATATGAAGCCACCAATACCTGCCTACACTAAAAAGGAACAGGAGGAGCCAGCCATGGAAGAGATGAATCACACATTACAGTGGGTGCGTAGAATCCTTACCAGGAGGCACAGCATATGGACCATCAAGAAATGTCTGCTCAGACGGGGACGTAACTCAGTGATACAGCACTAGCCTAGCAGGCGTGATGCCCTGGGTTCACTCGCCACCCTGAACAAAAAAGACTTTTTCTCCCTCTTTACATAAAACAGGACATTTAAATATTATTGTTGAGTTTTCCAAACATAGCAAAGGCTTTTAAATAAAATATACAAAAACAAAAGGATGTTCCTGAGTCATAATGAAGATAAAAGATTGAAACCAGAAAGACAGTTTTTTCCGAGATGTCCCTGGATTCAGCAGGAACCACACTGGAGCGCCCCGCTTCCTGCCTCCTATTTCATGCTGCACGTCATGACAAAGTCTAAGAAAATGTATTATAAAGCCCTTGGTTCAGTTTCAGGAAGACCAGGGCCTAAAATAGCAGAGGAGGAAAATGGAAGCATTTTCAGAAGGCAGACAGCTATCAGACCCAATATACTCAAATGAGTAATCAAATTTCCCTATCAAAACAAGACCAGGCTTATTTTCTTCCCCTCTGCAGAAAAAATTTTCCAAAGGGTACAGAGAAGTTTGCAGAGTGATGCGTGTAAGTCAAAGTGACCACAATCACATTTTACATGTGATTTACATGGGATTGCTTTCCCTTTTGAGTCATTCTGAAATGAATCCTTCATGCAAGGAAGATTCTTCTGTAATGTGCAAAGCTACCTCTGGTCTCTGTGTGCTGTAGTTTTTGTGTTCAAGGCGTCTCCTCTGTACCAGGGCTTGGAATGAGTGATCCTCATTGGTTCCTGTCTAACTGTGGCTTCCTCTTCAACTGTGTGTAATGGTGCAAATCTCGCCGTGTACGTGTGACCATGGAGGCAGCACAGGCCGTGTCTTGGAAAGCCAGCACACAAAAGAAGGCCTTCAGCTTCCTGGTACGTGTCTATGACAGCCTGTGATTGAAATTCTAGATCAGTATCCTAGAAACCAAAATTTAATCTCTAAACTGTTATTAAGAGAAAACTCACATGCACAATTCAATCATTAGCACAACCATATTCAGATATATATGGAATTACTCTTGCCTAGACCTGATACTATGTATCAGGCATGGTCAAAATATATGATGAATGTTTCTGGCTCCTCCCCAAAGTGAAAACGAGCCTGAGAAGTAAAAGTCTTGAATGGACCCTAGACACAGAGGCAGCCAAGAAGGTCCAGCTAAAGACGCTCGCAGAAGTGTTGTCGGTGCTTCCTTTAGAAATGGCTCGCCCATCCAAAGTAGTTGAGGTTCTTCCTGCCTCAAGCAAAGAATTGGAGGGGACAAGCCAATAACAGTGTCAAAAGGTTTATTTAAAAAGTGTAGGGTAAGCGGATTTGGGAGAGATCAGCTCTGCAGAGTGAACTTGGGCAGAACAAGGAGAAGAGAGTAAAAGCAAAGGTAAAAGTGATTCCCTCTTCAGTGCAGGTTACTGTGCAAATTCACGCAGCACAAGGCTTTTCCATGAGGCTGGGTCATTTTCCTGCCGCTCGCATCGGGTGGGAGTTCCCAAGAAGTTCTGCGTATGTGGTCCTCGGGTTGCACTGAGGTCTTGTGATTGACTGGTCCCGTCCATTTCCCCACCCAGTTTCGCCACGTCCCATACCCTGCATCAGGAGAACTTTCACCGCTACTCAGGAAAATGACAAGAATTAATGTGCGTTATGTGCCTGCACCAACTCCCCACACTGAGTATGATCATGAGGCACTGACATACGTACTGGTAATGATAAAAAAAACAAAACAAAACAAGAAAAAGAACAGGCAGGGATGCTTGGAGGTTTGTCCGAAGTGAGAGGGCAGGTTGTGAGTGCAATTAATGGTGTCTTTTACTGTAGTAATAGTTTTTGATCACTGAAATCCAGAAGTGACTCTTTCTTATTTCTTAAGCATGCAGTTAAAACACACGCCTTGGCAAAGGACCCTTGGGAGACACTTTCTTTTAGGAGCAGTGGCCTGCCTGTTACTTCCTAACTGCTGTGGGACAAGGTTAGTGGAGGAGAGGGGGCCGCACCCTTCTACCCTGGGGAATCAGGACGGGATTGCAGTGGTAAGGATTCGGCCTCTGATTCTCTGGGCTGAAGCAGCAAAGCCATCACACACCCAGTTTTGAAGCCCCTGTGCCCCGGAAGCTTCAGGTCTGGGGCAAAAACACTGGGCTGTCACACTGCAGAGAGAGACCCCTGGCAGCTGGTGCTGATAAGTGGAAGCCATTTTCCTCTACCCTCTGCATTGTCAAGCCCCACTTAGGAGAGGAATTTCCAGTCACTGTTGAAGGAAGCTCGGGTAGAATAAATCCTTGTCAATGGAATTTTAAAAAGAATCAAGATCCCCGTGGTAGGTATCAGTCATGGGTTTCCAGTTACTCAACCCTTTTACAAGTCTTAAGGATGCTATAAACTTTGAAAGTTGTAGTAAAATATTTATAGAGCAAGTCAAAGAAAAGCATAAAACAGTAGTCTAGGTGAAATTTCCAGGCGACTAGAAGTCCTTTGACCTCTGTGGCTTTTTGGTTTGGAAGAGTCTAGGGCCTGGACCTGGTGATACAGTAACGCAGTCCTCCCTATGGACCTAAGAGGGTGTGATTGCCGCAGTTGCTGTACAAGTTCCTTTTTCTTTTTCTCCCTAGTGTTTACTTTAGAAGCTCAAGAGACTGTTTCGATGAAAAATGACAGTCCGAACTTATACTGGTGACACAGATGAAATCTCTTAGGTCATTACCTCTTCTGATTTTTCTTGGGAAAGGACTGTGGGGCTGCTTTTCACTGTGTATGAGAAAATCTAGACTTGCAGTTGGTGCTTCCAGACTTTAGGGGAGATATAAAACAGGCTGACTAGAAAATCCTACCCCCCAGAGTACCAAGACGCTCTTGACACAGGCGGGTTTAGGGCCCTGGTGGAATTCTGATGGGAGCAGTTACTCATGCCTTTGTTCCTTCCCTTCGCCAGGAATATTTAGGACACTTCCCTTCCTGACCAGGGGCTGAAGGATTTAATAGTGGGGTGCTGTTCACTGCCACTGCACCATCACTGGGCGCTGGGGGCTGGCCCTACACAGAGGGGTCTGGGCTTCATAAGCACACACGGGGAAGGCACAGGCAACTGCATAGAAATTTATGCACTATTATTCCAGGGAAAACATATGAATGTTTTGGAAGTCATAAGGGATTTCCTAAATTACTATGGTGCATGGCAGCCAGGAGGTTTTCGCTCAAAGAAAGCTCAAGATCATAACTGGAAGTGTGTTATGAGGCGAGAAAAGGTCAAAACCACGGGCAAAGTAATGTCTTGTTTTCTGTGTGCTGTGATTGCTCCGGGGGTGAAATTAAGGTCAAGTCCCCTTATTTCAAAAGCAGGGTTATAGAATAAGGGGGTGAGTGCAGCAGCAAGCATGTGTGTGTGGATACCGCTAAATACGCGCTGTGGCCATCACCGTGGCCAAGGCGAAACTCTAACAACTGTGACACATTTGAATATGCCTTTTCTGAAATTCTTCTGAGATGCTTTGGGTTTTATACAGATCACTACTGAAGATATTCCCATTTAACATTGTAATTAGTTAGAGTTTAAAAAATACAAAAGGTTTGGCATGTAACTCAGTGATAGAGCATGTGCTGGGCACGTGGGGTCCTGGTTTTTATCCATGGCAAGGAAACAATAAAATAAGTGAAGAGAAAAGAAGAGAAGAGAAAAAAGAAAAAGAAAAAGAAAAGAAAGGAAGGAAGGAAAGAGAAAAGACAAGGGACGAAAATAAATATTCACTGAGCCTTGGCCTTCAGAGTGGTTTTCTGACCCACACAAAAGCACTGGTTTAATATTTTGGAGTCACCTTTTTGCATACCAGAACAGTTTCACACTGTCAACTGGATAATCCAAGCTCACCAGCTCTTTTTTTAAAATGGGTTTCAGTTGATTTTAAGAATCAAATACACCTTCTTTGTGTAAAGATTTATAACCATTGAGAGTATTCTAAAAGAACGCACTCTTGGCTCTGGAGGCAATTCCAAAAGAGGAATTTCCAAAATAGTTTGAGCTATGACTGCATTACTGTGTAGTGATACCCAGTGGAAAAATACTTCTTAAAGTTGCTAATGCTTCTAAGGGGGATAAGTGAATTCACTATTGTAACAGACTGGAACACAGGTTGAGATGTGATGAGTTCTGTTTAATACAAATGGCATGTTTTTCATAGCATGTTGTCCTTTGTGCACCTCTGAATATGGATTTGGATTTTAATATGTGTTTCTGAAATTATTCTGGGAAAGTGTGTGTGTGTGTGTGTGTGTGTGTGTATTCGTAAGTATAAATTGGTACATGTATGGAAACTGCATAACTTGAACTAATACAGAAGGCATCCTCTCTCTACTCTAGATTGGAAAGAAAATGGGAAAAAAGTCTGAATCAGAGTTGACCACTTGCTACCTGGTGCAGACCCCCAGGTGTGGTATTTAAGACCAGTAGGTGGAAGAGAACAACGTGTTGATTCTTGTGACTGCTTATTGCAGCTCTAGCTGTTTAGAGAGCCCCCCATGAAGGAATGTCAAGGTCCCATTGGCCACCATCGTAGGATGGAAATAAGCAGTGTTGGTACCAAGGTGGGGACTGAGGGGCCAGAGCTGGATTCAGGGCTGGGGAAGTGACCTGGAGCCTGCTGGACCGGCTGAACAGCCTCTGTGGGTGAAGTTAGCAGAGACTAAACAGATGACTGAAGTTGAATTCTAGAGCGGTGACTCTCTAGAGGACCCACTTTCACTAAGCTGTGAACGCTTCTCTGGGATGTGATTGTGTCAGCTCCAAGCCTTCAGTAAAATTTCAGCAAGTGCCCTGACAGCTCTTCTCTGTGTGTAGGAAGTGGAGTGGAGCTAAAGTCCGAGCTGTGTCTGTCTTCAGAGTGGCTGGTGCGGGCAGGGCCAAGTGACAGGGAGTTAGCTCAAGTCCAGTTTGGAGCCAGCTCAAGGGGACTTGCAGAGCCTCCCAGCAGAGCTCTGAGAGCTGGCAGCCTGAGGGGCAGGACGGGGCTCCGGGCTGAGTGAATAGGTAGCACCCTCCACAACATTCCAGGAGGGCAGAACCAGGGGGAATACGCTCTTAAGTCACAAGGTTAGGCCTTCAGGTCACGGTCATTTGGATAATGAAGGGACCGTGATCTTTTTTGGTAACTGTAGGTGAGTGAGGTCTGGGAAAATTGTGATTTAAATACGAAGGGTCCCTCCCCCTTCAAGATTTATTGATCCCCAATGCAGCAGTAGTTATAGATGGAGACTGCAGAGGTGACTACACCATGAATGAGGGTGCTGACCTCATCAGGGGGTCACCGATGGGTTCACAGCTGAGTAGACCATTAGTAGGTGAGGCCTGGTGGGAGGAAGTGGGGTGCAGGGGTACCAGCGCTGTCTTCTCTCTTCTGTCTTCCCCTCTCACTCTTCTTCCGGGAGTACTCCCCAGCCCGATGCTAGAGCCAGATGAGCACGGACTGAATACCCTGAAACCATGGGCCATAGTGAACCTTTTCTCCTTTAAATTGTAAATTCCAGGTATTTTGTCCTGACGTTGAAAACCTGGCCAGTCTTGGGATCATATTGGTTCTAACTGGAATCCTGTCCAGCTTTCAATGTGCCTGCTTTGAAGAAGACAGCATTGCTATAAGGAACTTGCTATCTTGAAAGAAAAGCAAAAGTTGAAACAAGGAGATTCCATGTTTTACATGGATTCACGTCGGCGTTTTGGAGAGCCTTGGGTCGCCACATTCTCCCCCACCACTCCATGTTCACTCCTTACACCTGCTCAGGCCATTTACTGCTGTTTCCACCCAAGTAGGAGCACCAGGGCTTGGCATTCATTCACCACAACGGCTCTTCCTTAGGTTTGGGTGTGACACCCCCTTCTCCTCAGTAATATGCATCTTAATGCCACAACCTCAGACAGATCTTCTCTGGCCTCCTTCCCCTAAAACATTCATTCTCTTTCCATCTCAATTTCTTTTACACTAATCTGCTCGTTCAGAAAACCTAGTAAGCCTCAGCTGATCAGCTAATACTTGTTTTCCTGTGTGTTCCGGGGATTGTCTGCTTATAGCTGTGTCCCTACACCTGGCACATGGGGCGGCACGTGGGGCACGCACTTCCTGGATGAGATAATGAATGCACAATGGGCACGAGGGTGGAGGCCATTTCTAAGTGAAAATGCCCGCTGAGCAAAGGTATCTGTAGGGCTCAGGTGGAGGGGATGAAATACTTAGTGCTGAGAAGGCATCCAGCAGGGTTCACAGGTCCCTAGCATATCCTACTCTGCTTCAGACTCAAGCCATTGAGAATCCAGTGTCAGCTTTGGATGGGCACCGGGAGTGGCACCTTTGTCAGCAAACCCAACCCGCTCCTCAGTGGGCTGTGTGGCTCCTCAGCTTCCACCCTCTTTAACACCTGCTCCTCTAGATCTGCCTAGTGGCCTCCGCATGGCCCTTCAGGGTCTAAAGCCAGGCGCCCGGCCCATCCCCGCTCATTGCTGTCTTTCTCTACATGTCTTTGACCTTTGGTTTGAATTCGCCATCCCGTCACCTCCTCTCTTCTTCCTCTGGTAGAGCCAGGCGTTCAGTTTTACACTGCTGGGCGGATGAGGGTGAAGGACTCATCTGCACTTAGGTTCAGTCACTCACGGTGAAGGACTCATCTGCACTTAGGTTCAGTCACGTGGCTCTGGGATTCTTCCTGCTGCCTCCTGGAGAGACTGTGGGTTGTGATTATCCTCAGCCTCTTTAAGCTGAGTTACAAAAATCTTAGTCACACGGTCACTGACAGAGAGAGAGAAAAATGCCCCAGGACCACACTAACATAATCACAGAAATTCCTCAAAGATGGCTGCACCTTCCTTTTGAAATGTGTAAGGTTCTTATCCCCTACCGGCTGCACAAACGTCGCCTGACGCAGTTGACTTCTCTGAAGCTCCAGGTAGCTGGCAGGGCTGAGGGGGTTTTGGCAGAGGAACTTCTCTCTCCCCTGACCCCAGGGAGACTGATCTGCTACACCTAGCTTACAGTGCTGGCAGGACGAAGTGGGAAGTGCTGTAATTTTCTACGGTATAGATTCCCGACGGGGAGAGTAGTTTGCATATCATTTTATTGGTTTGATTGCACTGCCAGTCTGAAAATTGCCTGGCCTAAAATAAAAGACAATTTAAGCACATTTAAATTTATAAGACACCCTGAGAAAACTGTGTCTTAAGAAGGAATTACAAAGGCGAGTCTGGAATTATGCCTGGGTCCTGTGGGCCAGCTGTGCCTTAAGTGCTGGACGAGCTCTCTCCCCAGTGTGGAGGGAGGCGGTGTGCACCCCGTTAATGATGATGTCACACTCACAGCCCTTTTCTGTCATTATGCTTCGACTCCAGGAACAACAACTTTGTAAAAGCATTACTCTCTCTCTAATGGTCCATTAACCTTTCTAAATTGGCTAATGATTAATGTCATTAGCTTCTGGAGGGGATGACCACTTTCCAAGAGGAGATGGCACTCACAGTGTGTGAGAGGTAGGATCTCCGCACACCTCGACTACTGTCCTCGGTCTGCTGGTAGTGGAGGTTCTGGGATCCTCCCCACCAGTGACTTTTACTGCAGCCGTAACTATGCATCTAAGTGATTAGTAGCTCCTCTCCTAGATCAGTGGAGAATGCCAGGAAAAATGTCTAGGGTACCAGATTCAAATAATGTGGACATTGCCCATGACATGCTGATAGGATCTGATCGAATTCTCTTAATCTTGGACCTGATTTTCTAACAGGTTAAACTTGTAAGAGATTCTCACTTGCATGAATCAAACTTGTCATATGCAAACAATTACATAGGTTTCAGCCCAATATATTTTGTTCTCTATCTCCTAGAGCAAGACAGAAGACTCAGAGAAAGGTAACAAGCAAAAAGGTTTATCAATAGAGAAAACCCTCCCAGTTAGGAGTAGTGTGTTTTAGAATCTAAATTGACCTGGAGAAGACTATGGTTGTTGTGTGCTCCTGCCTTTATGCTGTGTGTATGGGGCCTTAGAAGTATCTCTGTTTCTTGGGTGAGATCTTCAAGGTAATGGTGTGTGAGGTTTCATGATGTGACAGTGCCTGGAAACAGTTCTCATGCATTTTCTCTAAGGTACAAGGAATGAGAAGGTTGGATTTACACAGTGAACGACTCTGGTCTTGGAAATCATGCAAAGCGGGGTAGACAGTGAAGGCACATTTCAGGCACGATGTCTTATCTGGATTAACAATCAGTGTGTTTCAAGACAGCAGAATTCACTGTTTGTCCTGGGTGTTCGACAGTGACAGGAAGAATTGGAATGAATTACTTGCTCTGCAGCATGGCTTTGTGTATGTTTTCGTTTGATCCTCATAAAAATCTACAGCAAGAGGTATTGTTGCCATATTTTACAGGTGCACTAAGCATTGTTAAACGGTCAAATTCTTATCCCTGGGCCTGGGAAGACCCAGCTCTGCCTTATTCAGTCTTTATCATTTCTTCACAACTCGAAAGACCGGATGACCTAGTGGTCAGTGCCATGCCTCTGACCTTGACATCTTCATACTTATCCCAGCTGGGGACTGTGCACATTGCTGGCCCTGTCTTCCCTCACTGGCCTGGTCAGCAGGTATTGCAGGACACCTCCTCATGCACAAAAGCGCTGGGATTTCTGGATGCATAAACACTTTGTTTCCAGATCTTGCTCTCCGGGGCCCTGCCATTGTGAGAAATCCAGGATGAAAAGCATTTCTAAGTCATTTTCGTGCAGCACAAAATGGAACTCTAAGCCACTAAATTCTTTTTGAATGGTACAACAATTACAGGTTGATGAGCTATTAAATCAAGCGACAGTTATGCCAGGCACTTGAGCAGGAGGATGGGAGTGAGAGGATAAATAATTTTGGGTTGTTGTGCTAATTCTGGGAGTGACTGTTTTAATCAGCTTCATGGTGAGAGCCATGGGTAAATAGCACCTTCACATGCACACACAAGCACTGGCCCTGGAAATCATGAGCACCACTGCGGCAATTTAATACATACTAATCTCTTCGCTTACTTATTCTGTATCTGTCACAGCCTGTAAACCCCAGCAACCTGGCAGCTGCCAACTCTGCTCTGTTGGTAGAGAAATTCCAAAGATGAGGCACAGGAACCATAGTTTGTGCGCAGAAGGTGACTCTCATTACGTCCCGCGATCGCCCCATCATCAGTTTGAACACGAGTCGGCTGTGAGCACAGAATTTCCTCAGCAAGAGAAAGCAAATGTAAGAAGGAAGAGTTAACTGTGTTTGCCTGGCCGTTCCCGGCTGTGACAGGCTTCAGGAGATTCAGTTGACCGGACTTGGCAGAGTAGGAACTTGATAAACTTGAGGGACAGGCGCCTGCTTGATTTCTAGTCACTGTTATCCAGAGAAGACCATGAGACACTGGCACCATTTATACTGCTGGAGACGATGGAACAGATGGAGCAGGGGATACGAGACATTTAGGAAGCACGAGTAAAAGGGAGAAATGAAGGGAACTGAGATGGCCATGAATCAAGGTAATTTCTACAGACCCCCAAATAATATTATGTGTCTGACTGACTGCCCTTTTGCTGAGAGGGGGTACATTTCATAGCACTGGGCTGCAGAACAGATAGGGACTGAGCAGCTGGAGCTGGTGACCTTGGGCTGCTCATTCAATAGCTTCTGGTACTGTGTTCTTCCTCTGCAGTGAAGCTAGCAATTCCTACCTTGTGGAATCATTGTAGGGGTCATGGGCAGCAAAGTAGGATCATGTGTGGTGCTGGATATGAAGTGAGAGTCAGTAAATGGAAGCTATGGTGCCATTGCGAGGCAGGAAGGATTTGACATGCGCCTCATAGAATGGTGAGAAGGGTGGGTACAGCTAAGGGTATCTTCCGTGCTGATGTGTAGAATTATTGTGCATTTATTTTCATAGCTGTGAAGTTTTCCATTGTGTAAACATCCCACAGCTCATGCAAGTGTCCTTAGGAGGATGAGAATGTTGGCATTTTCATTTTCTATCTATTATGAATAATAGATTGCATTTGTTTCTGAGGTCTCCCTCAGCAATTGCTGTAAATGGTCAGCTTTAATCAACAGAAATATATTCAGCAGTGTTCTATAGCTGCTCATTTACATATGAAAGCGCCCCCAAAGACTCACATGTTAGAAGCTTGGTCTCACCTCACTGTGGAGCCTTTGGGAGGTGTGGCTTAGTGGAAGGAATATAGGTCAGTGAGGCACGGCCTTAAAAGAGACATTAGAACCCTGTTCCTACTCTGCTCCTCTCTCTCTGTCTCTCTCTCTTTCTCTCTGTCTCTCTCTTTCTGTTTTCCAGCCTCCATGAGGTGAGCAGCTGTTTCCACTGTGTGCCATGATGCACTGGCTCACCAAAATGCAACAATGGGAACTGGCCATGAATGGAAATCTCTGAAACCATGAACCCAAACAAAACTTTCTTCTTTTTAGTTGATTACATCAGGCATTTTGTCACAGTGATAGGAAGCTGACTAGCATAGGCAGCTAATCTTAAATCAAAGTTTAAGAGGAACAGGACTGTCTCAGAAGGCTCGGGGGGTGGGGGGAGAACCTATCTTATCCCGTGTGGTGGTGGTGCACTGCTTCATGGTTTGTGAACATGTCAAATCTTGTTTTCTTTCCATTGTCACAGGGCTCTCCTGTGTGCATTTTTGTCTTTTGTCCTCTTCCTGTGACACCAGGCATATTGGATTAAAGGCTCATCTATGATCTCTTCTTAAATAATTATGTCTGCAGTGGTCTACTTCAAGGAATTCCTCCCTGCTGGTGGGAGGCGGATTTAGGGTAACTTTGTTTTCTAGTACATATGGCCACGAGCATCAGCATATCCATGCATGATGGCTCTGAGTCACCTCTCTGTGTGACTGTCTTTTCACAGGGATGGCTGAGCCACAGGGCTGTGCGTCACAGAATTAAAATGAACTGCGTTTCTGGTTAGTCGCATCAATTACACCTCCACATGCAGTGTGTAGGAGTTCCTGTTGCTCTACGGCTTTGCTATTAAGTGATGTTGTCAGATTTTATTTTTATTTAGAGAAAAAAAGCAAAACAGAAAAAAAGTAGAAATAATACACAATTAAAAATAAAGTAGGAAATCACTAGTTGATAAATTACGTATTTTATCTTAGAAGTAGTTGCTCGTCACAAAAAGCATAAAAAGTGGACAAACAGTGACAGTACAAACCACTCTGTTTGATGAAGTAACAAAAACTTAGTAGTTTGGTTATCTATTTTGCACACTTAAACATACATACAGTTATGTCCTTTAGAGCACTTTCTTTCCCTTTCATTATCACAATGTCTGTTATACATTTTGGATCTTATTACTCTTTCAGTTTTTTATTATTATATTATTTTATTATATAATTATATAATAATATATTATATTATTTTTATACTTAGAGAGACAATATGATATTTACAAATGTGAGTCTGATTTATTTTACTTATGAGGCTAGTC
This sequence comes from Dolichotis patagonum, assembly GCA_004027295.1. Taxonomy (NCBI): domain Eukaryota; kingdom Metazoa; phylum Chordata; class Mammalia; order Rodentia; family Caviidae; genus Dolichotis; species Dolichotis patagonum. The sequence continues at coordinate 18,589 of PVJX010020514.1, read as the reverse complement.
TCAAGTTGCCTCTATTTACTTATAAAAACCTCAAGATCATCCTTTTTATAGCTGAGTAACATTCCATTGTATAAAAATATCACATCATTTTCATCCATTCTGCAGCATTAAAAAGTTTTTGCACTTCAAAAAAATCACCAACAAAGTGAAATGAAAACCCATGGAATGAGAAAGAATTTTAGCCAGCAGTCCCTCAGACAAAGGACTTCTGCCTGGAACATACAAAGAATTGAAAATCAAGTCCCCCAAATTCAAAGACCCTCTCCAAAAATGGGCATCTGAGATGAAGGGACATTTCTCAGATGCAGGTATACAAACGGGAAGTAAATACATAAAGAAATGTTCACCATCACTGATCATTCGAGAAATGCAAATTAAAACAGCATTGAGATTTCATCTCACTCCTGAAAGAATGGCTGCCATCAAGAAATCAAGTTTTGAAAACCTATATTGTTATTGTTTTGAGTTTGCTGTTGTTGTTTATGCTCTTTGATTTTTGTTTTTCTTTTCTGACTTTCTCTTTTTTGAATAAAAAAAAAGAAATCAGCTGGTAACAAATGTTGGTGAGGCTGCGAGGAAAGAGGAACATTTCTCCACTGTTGGTGGGAGTGTAGACTGGTGCAACCACTGTGGAAATCAGTATGGAGATTCCTCAGCAAACTAGGATTGCAAGCTCCATTCAACCCAGCTATTCCCCTCCTGAGTGTCTTCCCAGAAAAATTGAAAAGGTCATGCCACAGTGACATATGTGCACCCATGTTTATAGAAACACAATTTGTAATAGCTAAATCTTGGAAACAAACAAAATGTCAGATTTCTTTAAAACGTGCCAGCCTAGTGTTTGTAAAGTAGCACATCTGTATGTCTTAACTTGCATTTTCCTGGTTAGTATATATTTGGTTTTCTCCTTTATAAAATATTGTTATAGTTGAGACACTGTGTCAACCTGAGAAGTTAGAAGTTTAACTGAGAGGCTCAGCAGGGAGCCAGGTCCTTACTTTGTAAACACCCTCATCCCGTGCAAAGGAGGGCAAGCAGATTTTGTGAGAGCTACCTCTATCCTCAAGTGGGGCTGGGGGCCTGTGTACAATATAAGGGAGGAGAAGAGGCTTGTTTTCCCCCTTTTAGTGACGGATGCTGCCTTGAAGTGTTGCCCCAGTGTCACGCCACCCTGCCTTGGGGCCAGCGGAGTATGGACAGAAACCTCCACAAACTAAGAAATAAACCTTACCTTCCTTCATGTCGGGCGTCATGTATTTTGTCTCAATGACAAGAGAAAAGTAACCAAGACAAATATTTACTCATATTTTTTGCATATTGGCTTATCTTTTCCTTAAGTTTTTGGAGAATTTTTTTGTCAGTTGCAAATGTTGTGAATATTATCTCTGAGGTATGGCTTTTATAAAAAAAAACTTTTAATGGGGCTTTTTGATGAAAGGAGGTTCTTAAAATAGCGAGGCTTGTCAGTCCTTTTCTTTAAATTTGAGAACTTCTTTATCTTAAGAAATCCATCCTACTTTGAAGTCATGAGGATCTTTTTCCTTAATTTTTTCACCTAATTTTTAAAGATTTATCTTTCCCATTAGATCTCTAAGTCACCAGGGAGTGATTTTTAAAAATTTTGCCTTTTATTAGTGTATGTTTGTGATATGTAATAATTACAGTGACCCAGGGGAATGGAGATACGTACACACAGGTTACTCCCCTCTCCTCCCCACCTTCCTTTTTCCCTTCATCCTGGGTCCCTTTCCCATCCACTGTAGGAAGTGAATTTTGAGACTGATGTGAAGGTGGGATCCAATTTCATGTTTTCCCCATACAGAGAATTCTCTACAACATCACCTCTCATTTTAACAGAACTGTTTTCTCTAGCCCTGTGTCCTCTCATTGGTCATTTGAATTGTTTTCAAATTTTTGCTGTGAAAATGGTAGTATGACCAACACTTTTGCATGTATCCCTTTGCAGTCTTTGTTCACAGTTTGCTTCCTTCATGTAAATTTCTGTGTGCAGTTTTGCTGTGAAAGTCAGCACATTGTGTTTTTGTGCTTTCCCCTTGCATGTGCATCTTCTTCGCCTCTTGTCCTCCATGTGGGTATTCTCCTTACGCCGCTGGCCCTCCACTGCAGGGACAGCACTGGAGCTCTGTCAACTGGTTGGCTCCTTAAGACCGCTTTTCAATCCCCACTTACCTTACTCTCAAGAGCTCTGGCTTTAAGACAAAACTGTTATGGAAGGGAAGAGAAAACAATAGTAGGAGCACAAGCGACATTTTTAAGGCATTTTGCAGTAATCCACTGAGAGATCACTCTCCCAAAGATGGCATCAATTTGTGCCTCCACCACCTGCACATGATAAGGCAAGTTGAACTGGCGGGAAGTTCCATGAGGCCCAGCGGTCTGCCTTGCTGACTGACATATTTGTAGTTTAATCCCTGGCGCATAGCAGATGCCCAACAACAGTGAATGAATGATTGTGCTTGCCATTTTTTTAACCAGTTGCTTTTTATTATTAAAATAATCTACTGTATGAATTTATTCTGCCATCTCCGGTCCAGGTACCATCGCACTGCGGTGTGGAGCAGAGCCTGGGTTTCGGGGGCTCTAACTGGGCCTTGCCACCAGCAGTGCCCTCTGCACTGACGTCCAATTCAAGAAGTTGACCAATTTATCTTCACAGGTTTCTTTTAGTGTGCCCAGAACGTAGCTGGCTACACAATTACCCAACTGGAGAGAGACTGTCTTTGTGCATTTGTGGTAAGGCCCTAGGTTACAGGGCCTAGCAGGCCTGGGCTAAATGCTAGCTCTAGTCTTTGGTGGTTAGGAGCTTTGGGGAGTTCTTTAACCTCCATGAATGAGTGTGTGTGTGTGTGTGTGTGTGTGTGTGTGTGTGCATGTCTGCAAGAATGCATGCATGCATGTGTGTGTGAGATTCTGATAGTAGTGCTTGGCTCACTGTGTTTTCGAGAGGATTAATGAGAGATAATGTGTGTGAAGTTCTTAGCACAGTGCCTGCATAAAGTCACAATGGCACAGGTTGCTGGGCACTAATAACTATTAGCTTGAGGAGGACACGGACTTCAGAGGATTTAGAAAGCATCTGTTTCCATCAAAGTTCTGTATGAAGTTAAGAAATAGAAACACTTCTAAGAGTGGAGGAACAAAAAAGTACCTTTACTTTTAATTTGGTTAAACAAACTACCTCTTAAAGTGGTTGTTGCTTTTACTTTGGCTTAGATTTCTATGAATTTCTTCTGCCTTGGCTGGGAGGAGCATACCACAGGGTCAGTGGTGCCTCCTCCCACATAAGTGCTGGGCTGGGAAGAGAGCTTCACCGTCTAAGAAGCCTGCCCTGAGGCAGGCTGTTTGCAAACCAGAGCCGTGCTCATCCATGCCCATCTCTGCCTCCTCCATGGCACACTTTAAAGCTTATTTCTTCAAAAGATGCACTTTTGGACTTTCTGGCACACAGCTAGGAGACAGCGAGGCATGGAGAATACAAAGCAGGTTAAAAACCCCACTTAGTAAAGCCAAGTCGCAGCACAAGAAGACATAAACTCCATTGTACTACTTCTTGAGTAGTAAAATACATGCTATCTGAAGTTATGTGAAACTTTGCAAGCTGTGATATCCTTAGGAGCGAAAGTTTTTTTTTTTCTAAATCTTTCATCTCTGACAGCAGAAATAAAATTCTCCTCAGTATGCTCCAAGCGTGATAATCATCTCATTAGGAATGCCATCGTTTTCTGTGGTTTAAAGTGAACAAAGAAATAAGAGTAGATTTCTTTTCCAACTATAGTTGTGTGATTTCTAGGAATTTTGGATAGTTGTTGCTTTGAAGTCTAGGAAGACAACACTCATTTTGCTTGGCTAGAACTCATTGGCTTTGCCACAACAAATAGAAGTGTAAAAGTTAACAATATAATGTTCAGGTCCATGTCCATCTCTAAACTGCTCAAAAGATCTTTTAAACTAATGGTTTTTTTGGGGGGGTACTGGCAATCGAACTTAGTACCTCACACTTGCCAGGCAGGCACTGTACCACTGAACTAAATCTCAGGGCCTAAGCTAACAACTCTTACAACTTTCCTTGTACCACCCATGAATGTAATAGAATATATTGAAAATATGGAAGGAAAGGGAGAGAAAGGAATAGTTGGCAAGGTAGATCTTAAATTATTCTTCTGTAGTCAGGTGTGGTGACACATGCCTGTGATTCCAATACTCTAGGAGGCTAAGGCAGGGGAATTCCCAATTTAAACCCAACCTGAACAACTTATCAAGACCCTGTATCTAATTTTAAAAATTAAAACAGCTGGGGATGTTGCTTAATGCAAAGGTCCTGTTTTCATTCCCTCTTCCCCTGCCCTGGTTTTCTTTAGCTAACTGTGGCCTAAGTTCCCTCTTTTGTTTCCATGTGGGCTTCTTACATGTCTCTCCTGAATGGTTCTAGAATATTCACATTCTTTTACTTCTGTGATACAAAGAAATTTACTGCTCTTCTACTAGAATTCTTGATGCAGAGTTCCCAGTCGAAGCAAGAGATAGAAACCACACCAGTGATTTTAAAAGAGAAAATTTAATATAGGGGATTGGAAACTTATAGTTATAAACCACTTAGCTGAAATTGCAGGGTGCAAATTGAAATACCCCAAAGGGAAAAGAAAATCAGGAAGCAGTTACAGCTGGGAAAGCAAAGGTAAGAGCTTGAAGCTCTGAAAACACAGATGCTTGAAGTTGTTTTCTGCAGAGCTGAGACTCTGAGCCTGAGGAAAGTGTGCTTCATGGCTGGATCTGTGAATTCTGGGTGGGAGGAGTCTGAGAGGCGGGGCTTTAGACCTGGGAAGGGAGCATCATCCCCTGAGTGTCTCTGAGTCGGGGTGCGGGGGTGGGAGGGGTGCAGAGCTGGCTCTGTCAGTGCTGAAAGGGCAGTCAGCTGGATTCAACCACTGTTTGGGGGAAGGAACTGCCTCTCTACAGTGGAGAGGAGATACAAAGGCAATGTTCTCAGAGGTGGAAAACAGACTGGAAAGAACAAGCTCTGTCTTCCTCCTCCCCCCAGCCCTGCAGTCTCCTTCTTGGTGGAAGGAACACGGAGCAGCTGGTGTAGTAAACGTGTGCCTTGCAGGAGTGACTTTGCCTCAGCGCTGCAGAGCATCAAGCCGGCTTGGAGTAGAGAGATTGCTTAATAAGCACACACTTAGCCCCTGGTGTGCTACAGAATCAAAGGGCTTCTGCTGAACAGCCTGTCCTTCGTGGAGCACCGCTTGTCCCCACTTCCTCCCGCCTCTCAGTACCCTTCCTATGTACATGCGTGTCTGAGATGGACTGGGCAATGCTCGCCCTGCCAGATGCACACATCATCTACAAGGAGAACGTGCAGAGGAAGGCTAATGCAGAGGTGGTGAAACAGGCCCAGCCAAGAGCAATGGGGGAGCTGGGCTGGCCTGCGCTTCACACCAGCATCTGAAACGACGCCACTGGCCAAAGACTTCTGTAGCTAGAATTAAGTGTCAGAATGAGCAGCAGACTTGTGTACAGTTCATGTTTTGTCCCTTGGAGGTTGTTGTGAGGCCTTTGTTCAACCACCATTTCATTTCAGAAAATGCTGTCAGATTGCAGAATTAACAATGCGAAGTTATCACTGATACCTAGACAGGTAAATCATGGCCACCGTTCGGCTCAGCCCTTGTTTACGCAGGTCAATGCAAGACAGACACTCAGCCAGCGTTTGAGTTCCTGATCTGGCTTACGATGATCAGGGACAGGCCGTGAGCTTCTGAGGCACAGAAAAGAAAGAGGAGCCTGCTGAAGGGACTGTGTGGTTTCTCAAAACCAACGTGGTACTGAGGCTTATGGCCAGGATTCCTGACCTGATGACCGGGTGCTGCTGTGTCCCTAGGAAATCTGGCAACAGTGCACACATTTGATCCCCAGGACTAAAACAAAGAAAAACAAATACACACATTAGAAGGAGCCTGATGGACTCTACCATCTGCCCTTGAGATTTGACCTGAGTTATTCATAGTCCTCTGTTTGTTTCACAAAATCTTAATCTAGTGGCAGGATGCAGATTTGCCTGTGTGTGTTGGGAGGGATGTTCAGTATCTTCACTCATGTCATTATTCTCTTGAAAGATAAACCCTGTAATATAATTTCGGGTACAGATCCAAGGGTCTCGGGAATGGTAGGGAATGGTAGGCAAGCTTTCTACCGCTGTTTCATCTTCCTGCCTCGAGGCCACGTGTTGTAGCTCACTCTGATTTCCTCTGTGTTCCTGTATTCAGGGAGGGGTCAGCTTGCTTACTTACTGTGCTATTTAGTGTCTGGCACGCAGAGACACAGTGGTGTGTTCCACAAGGGCTTGGGTGAGAAGGAGCTCAGAGCAGCTCATGTGTGAGTCCCCCTGCCACAGACCAGAGGTGAGGAAGGGAGTGTGAGATAGGCCCGGTAGTGAGCTCCTTTGCCTGGCAGCTGATAGGCTGTCTCGGGTGTTACCTAGGGAACCTGGGTGAGACTGTGCTGTGACTCCTGCTGCTTTGAATGAAAGCTGTATCAGGAGGTTACTAGGGTGTGTCCACATGCTCCTCAGTGTCTTACAAAATGTGAAGTGTTGACAGGTTTCTAACCTTTCTAGGCCTTAGTCAACTCACCGATGGAACAGAATCATATACGTCCACATACGTCTATATGGATATATAAATACATGTTTATATTCACATATCACACACATAAAAGCCAGTTCTATTATTATGTGAAGATGATATCTGAATTTGTGCTCTGAAGGTTAAGAAATTTTGCATTTTTATGTCCTACAAGCACATTATCAAGGTTTGTTGGCAGTTGTGACTATAGCTGATTATGGTTGATGGTACAAATCCAAGTCTTAGAGAGTATGAATAAAATATTAGCGTTGTAAATCCTACTCTTAAACTTCCAAGGCAAGACATTTATTCTTGTGCTTGGGAGAAGTGGAACCAAGTGTTTATAACATGCATTTTGGAGTCAGGTAAACATGATTTTATTTCTACCATTAATGATTATATGACCTAGGGAAAGTTATGTAACCTACCTGAGCCTGTTTCCTCATTTGTAAGCTGTAGACAACTGATTATGACTACGTGTTGTCCACTGGATCATGCCATATGCGGTTGTTATTTGTTTTAGTCCTGAGGTTGGGGCTGCCACACTGAGCGAGGTAGAATGTAAATATCCAAAACATTTGAGTCCCTCATGACACTGTTGAGCTGCTGAGTTAACCAAATGTGAACCAGACAATTTCTTGATTTGTTGATACAGGGCATAATATGACCCCTAAAGGCTTAAGGCAGTTGAACTGGTGCCTTCTTCTACTTCAGGCTAACAGCATCCTAGTACAGCCCCAAGTAGAGTAATTTCATCTTAAATGACGTTAAGACTACTTCCCAACCAAAGAAACAAACTATGTAGACAATTTTTCAGAATAACTAAAATTTGAACAAATGTAGGGAGAATGCCTAGGTAATGTAACTGCTGAATGGATTTTCCAAGGGTACCTAGCCAAGAAGAACAGTTGCCATCATGGCCATCTTCACTTTCATTTCAGAAACTGCGTAAGATCCTTGACTCAGGAGAGTACCACATTTGGAGTTTTCAAGCTTCTTGATTTTGCATGTGTGCGGAGCATGACCTGGGGTGAGCATAGATTCCTGTGAGTAATGCTTCTTAAAACACTATTGCGCAGTCCAGGTGAGAAATAGATCTGAACTAATACTCAGCTGATGGAAACCCAGAACAAGAAGATTTGAAGCCCTAGTGTATCAAGTGAGAAGATAATAAAAGTTTTAAAGTGAATACGGGGTAACAATGTGTTAGTCAGCTTCCCATTGCTGTGATTAAAATATCTGAGGCAAATAACCTATAGGAGAAAAGGTTTGCTTTGGCTCATAGTGTAGGAGGTTCAGTCCATGGGAAGCTGGCTCTACTTGTTTTAGGCCTGGGTGAAGCAGAAACTTCATGGCAGGAGGACATAGTGGAGGAAACCTGCTCACTTATAATAACTGGGAAACAGAGATAGAAGAGGGCATGGGGGCAAAATATGACCCACTTCCTGTAGCTAGACCATGCCTTCTAAAGTTCACTTCCTACAGTTCCACAAAATCATGAGTCTGTAATTGGATTAATCCACTGACGAAATTAGAGCCCTCATGATCTAATCACTTCAAAAGCACCTCCTCTGAATGTTGCAAAATTGGGGACTAAACTTTCAACATATGAGCCTTTGGCGACCTTCCATATCCAAACCATAACATAGTGTATCACAAAAACCAAAGGTGAAGAGAAGAAAGAAGCAGGCAAAGAAGAAAGCAATGATCACAGCCACTACCAAGGACAATGGCAGTTACTGAACATCATGGGCTGGCCTTGTGCCCCAGTCACTGTTCACATGTATTATTTGATTCAGTCTTCACAAGGAACCCATGGTGCAAGGCTTTATTCTGTTTTCTGATAAAAGGACCTGTATGCCAGAGTTCAAATAGCGCTGCCCATAGGAACAGACCCAGCATTCAGGAGCACATCTGTTTAGCCACACGATAACCTCCAGATACACTGTTACGCAGAATGATGAGCAGGAAAGAACTGACCATTAGGAACTCATTGGTAAGGAAGTTTCAGGTAAATGATGCACTGAAGTGTGAACTAAAGGGCAGGGGAGGGTGGTCCAGAGAGCAGTGTTGGAGGGAATCTCAGGAGTCACATGGAACGGTGTTAGTCTGGGGGCAGCAAGCTGTGGAGAGCCCGCCTTTCCATCTCGGCTTAGGAGAATTTCCACTGTTTTTCTGCCACAGCTGTTTCTCTGACGAGAGAGTTGGCCTTGATGTTCCTTCATCACCTCATTTCATTTCTAAATCAAAGTGTCTTCAATGCTGCTATGCTTTGGACAAATGCTCCCAAGAGGCCCTCGGTGAAAGGACTGGTCCCAGTGAGGTGCTGTTGGGAAGCAGAATGCTGAGAGGAGGGCCGGTAGCTGATTGTGGGTGCATCCTTGAAGAAGTGGGTGGGGCCCGGGCCACTTTCTCGCTCTGTCTGACACTCCAGTCGTAGGACGAGCAGTCTGCTCTGTCACACACTCACTGCCATTGCTTTCTGGCATCCTCACCAGAGGTCTCTGATCACGGACTAACCCTTCCAAAACTGTGAGCTGAAGAAAATCCTTCTCTTTATATTTCATCATTGCAGGCATTTCTTATAGTGATGGAAATCCCCAAAGCAACTTTTTCTCTCCTCTTACTGAACTCTAAACAAGAGCCCAGTGGTTGTTGGTCCTGTTAGACTGGGAATTCGTGTCAGCCGCTGATCAGTAGAAGATGGAATGACAGGTTTCCTCCATCTGCCCCCAAACTGTCAGATGACCATCCTCGGGTTAATCAAACACTTTTCTAATTATATTGATAGTATCCAAGTGGAGAATATTAAAAACTAGCCCAGGGATTATTTATGTATATGGCACTGCTGTCGTGCGGTGGGCTTTTCTTGGGAGCACTATTCTAGTTGAACTAGATTCTTGTTTACTAAAAAAACAATCTAGCTGGGTTGCTGGCTCTGTGAGCCCATTGCAAATGCCAAAATTGCTGGCTAATTGCTTTGGTGTGCTCGCCAGATCCCTTCTGGGGCTTCCGAAAGGCTGACATCTCCTCCATCCTCCCAGCTCTGTTCTTGAACCCTGGGTGACTGCACAGATGGTAATGGGAAAGGGGCTTGGTGGTGACTTTTCCTCTTTCTTAGAGTGAGATTAATTGGAGAGATTGGAGACTGAAGTTTTACAGCCACCTCTTTGGGGAGGTCTGCATGGGACGATCTGGTTTGCATACTCATTGGATGTGCACTTCGAGGGGCCAGGAGCACCCTCACTCCTTCTTTCCCCTCCCTCCTTCAATTTGGAAATGTTCCACCAAGAAACAGAGGGCAAGTGGAGGGCATACTTTCCAATTAAACAGGAGGTTTCAACATGATGATGTAAATAACTAAATAATTACACTTCCCCAAGGCACCATTAAACATGTCTGCTAAGAAGGCAGAAATTTTAGCTTCTTGCTGGGTGAAATAAATTTGTTCCGGCAGGCTAGGTTTTTGGTGACCAAAAGACCACAACTTTTGATGTTTTTATATCTGTCATAATTATTGTTGTTGTTCATGTAATGTTCTCAGTTGTGTCCTCTTCTGGGCACCCAGTAGAATTCACCTGGCCCTTTTGTTGGTAGGTGGGGTCCAGAGAGCAATCTGGCCTGAGTTAAGATAGAAAACAGTGCCTCTTCTCTGCTGAAAGAGCTGGTCTCCTGTTTGAGATCCTCCACAGGTTTCTCTTCTCCGTGGCATGGAATGCAGTAATATTCATGATGTTTATCAACCAAGATCCCTGAATATTTAAGAACAGACTTGCTGTTCCGCCCTTCCTCTCAATGAACTTGTGAATCAATGAAAAATCAACTTTGGTGGCTTTCAAGCATCAAAAATTTGGAATTGTTTGTTACTACAACAGAAACTAGACTGATACAATGTAGATAAGTCCTAACCTATATTTCAAGTATATATTTCATCTGTGTGTTTTACTCTTCAGCAACTTGGGAGCAAAGATGGTTCTGTATTCCTTTAGTATTCCTGACATCTAACAGAAATTTGTGGTGTTTTAAAATAAAACTTACATAACTGAAAAAAATGTAAAACATTAAGAGAATGAATACTTGAATCTAATGTTTCTCCAAAAATTTATTTATGGTAATAGTTTCATCTTCCCTTATATTGTCCTTAAAAGAACAACTTTCAAGACAGAAACTTCAACAAATATATTTTTAGGCTCCTGCATGGTCTTTAAAGTCTCTGGTAGATTCAGAGTGCATCACTGGAAATAATTCTTGCAGATAGAGAGTTACAGATAAACAGGGAGAGGGAAGAAAGACAAAGTGTGGGGAAGGAAGGAGAAAGAAAAGGAGGGAGAAAAAAGAGAGAGAAAGGAGGAGGAGGACGATGGAAGGGAAGAAGGAGAGAGGAAAAAAAGAAGAAAAAGAAGAGGAGGAAGATCAGGAGAAGGAGGAGGAGAGAAGACAGGAGAGCGGAGAGAGGGAGAGAGACCTTGGTTTATCCATAGGCAACACAATCAGAACTGAGGATTAGTTATGTTCATCTCAAAAGTGCTGCTTTCTTTTGGGTACTGGGGATGCTTCCAAGAGCCATCCTGGAGATGCAGGAGGTCTAGTCTTACAGACAGTGGTCTCAGATACTAATCACTCACAGCCCACCAGTGACTTGTGAAGGAATAATTCATTTTTCTTTAGTTCAGTCAGATTGGTCAGTACAATGTGGCAGATCAGAAGAACAAGATTATTGGTAATGCCATACCAAAAGGCTGTATTCCTAGACAAAAGCTAAGAATCATTTTAGTTAACTTGAGCAGGCTGAATGCCCAGTTCCTATCGAGCTTTCTAAATACCAGAGGATGATGTGACAGCTCTCCCATGACTGCCTCTGAGAGACAGTCTAGCACTTGCTCACTGCCTGACTTCACTCGGGTCCTGCCTGGTGTGTCTCATCCCGGGGTGACATATTTTTTCTTCTAATAGAGTAGATGACTTGAATTTATGTTCCCTATATTTACTTGTTTACTTGACTGAACCTTAGGTTCTTTTGAATTCTGGAAGTGTGAGCTCCCAGGGAGCAGAAGGGCGTCTTTCCTCCTTGTGGCTTTAATACCGGAACCAATCAGGTGCCTCTCACATGCCACTGAATAGGTGCCTGCTCAACGGGTCAGCACGTGAATGAGTCAACACATCCGCCCTTCATGGAGTGCTTCAGTCCTCCAATTTATATCTAGATAGAAGCAGAAGAGCTTAGAGTTCTCCATATCAAAGATTCCATTTCACAGATCATAAACCTGCTGGTCATTGCTAGGATCACACAGACTGGAGATCAGAACCATGACTCACGGTCCAGTGTTATTTCAATTTCAACATGACCAGGCCTGCCATGTGCATTACTCTATGCCCATACTACTATATGTCCCTGCTGGGAAAGTGCAGGCGAGAGGCCACACGATCACAGAGCGCCTGGCATCGACAGGGCCAATGCTGAACGCAGAGAATACCAAGGCTTTCACAAGCCCCATCTTTCTTTCCACTGCTGCACAGCAGACCTAGTAACAAGGATAGCAATGACAGTCAGTAGGATTCCGGAGGGCAGCTGCAAGGAAGAGATGGATGTGAGATACTCACGGGGGGAAGAGTTAAGATGCCATGCTTGTTTTCTTTTCCATCATAAACTTGAGTACCTTTCCTTTTCTCTGTTGTGCTTTGTTAAAATTAACCACTGAGTATTTTAAATGGGCTTGCTGTTATGTCATAAATATTCAGGTCAGGGCGGTAATTATTCCTTGTGATTAATTCTGCTCACCCGGGGAAAGTTATGCAAGGTTTTCACTGGAGGGTATGTCTTTCATGTTTTAATGTTACTCATGTATAATGCAATTTGTCCCTAACTGGAGTGGAGACGGTGGAGTTAGGGAGAAGGGCTCTTTTTATTCCTGTGGCAATGTTTGGAAGTATTTAAATTGGAGGGTTTGTGCTACCCCTGCCTGGGCTGAGATTAAGGTAATTGATGGCACTCCGGGCCAGCAGCTCCTGCCGGCCATGTCGGCCGCCTTGGTCTGGGTTAATGGCGAAGGGGCTGTGCTGAAGGCTCAGGCTCGACAGTGGCCTTGCTTCTAGTTTAATGACACTTGCCTGCCAGTGTTTTCTCTTTGAAGAGCAATTTAATAAACAATCAGTGGCGTTTCATGTTAAGGGCGAGATTGGTAATGCATTCTTCTCCCCGGGAGTTCTTCCTCAGCATGGGATCAGATCAAGGCTGTCACCGGGATCACAGGCCAGCAGGGTTCCCAGGGCTGGTGACTCCCCGGGCACCAGGGTCCCCCTGTGCTAGTTGAAATGGGGTGGGAGTGGGGCTGCGGATGATTTTCACAATGACTCTGGGCTCTGCATAGATGTCTCTGGCTTTGAAAACATGCCCGGAGGAAGTCAAATCTGAGCCTACAACGACGGATAAAGCCTTAAGGGTCAAGAAAAAAGGTTGGCCAGGCCCCTGACGCAGCCTTTGCAGTGGTTCGCTGGCTCTGTGCTTCCTGGTCAGCCGGAAGTGGGCCGTCCTCTTGAAGGGAACAGCTCAAGCTCTGAGGAAAAGCGCTGTCACATGGCGCTTCTGGGGCAGCCCGAGCCACAGTCACTGCTCTGGGTGCTGTACAAAGCAACCCCAGACAAGGAACTGAGCTGCGTGTATCTATTTTTGGTTAAAATCTTTCACATGTGAATTGATACCACCAATTGGTGTGAGAGCCTCTGGTTTGAGGGAAAGCACTGTGTGGGCTTAGGGAGGACCGACCTCCGAGCTGAGGAGTTTGATGGCTTTCAGCTTTCACCTCTACTGTACTGAACAACAGACTTGTAGAAAAATCATTCCGGTCTGGGGCGAGCCTTCAGGGAGACTCTGAGGCATGACACAGGGCTGAGGAGCAGAAAGATGGCCGCCATTCCTTTCCTTGGCTGGCACTGCCCCGTGTGGGGCTGCGGGCACCACATAGCTTATCCCAAAGACCACTGCAGTGATGTTTTCTACAGAACCACAAGTTAACAACATCCCAAAAGTGAAAAGTTAGTTCACCTATTATTTTTCTGTGCGATGCTAGGATTGGAGAGCAAGTAAAAAAGAAATGTCCCTGCATTATGTTCTTATCCAGGGTGCCACGTGTCCTACAGGCTGGGTCATCCTCCAATTTGGCGGGACACAGTGTTAGATAAAGAATGGAGAATTAGGGTCAGAGCAGCCTAGTCGTGACCATTCTCTAACCCTCCCCACGCACCTCTGGTCTACCTAAGAACACCTGGTGAGATTTTGTTCTCTAAGACTCTTACTGGAAGAAGATTCTTACTGGTTTCCCCTTTCTATTTCTCTTGAGAAGAACTAGTTTTAATTTTAATTTTGGTGGAGTTTTCTAGAGCAGCACTGTTTGATAAGTTCATGAGACCCCTGTGATAAATGCTGAATGAGGAAGCTCTTAGTAGAGTCATAAAGGGCTGCTTTTTGACAACCAACTCAAAGGAGCCTAATATAGTATGGGGGTTGAGAGGCAGTTCCCATATGCTGTAATGAGAGCTAAGTTATTATAAGGGTTAAATACATGCAATACGCAAAATCACTGGGACGTGGCATGCAGTAAATACTGAGAAACACCATTTGTCCTTTGTAATCCAGAAACAATAGATACACAAATTTCTTTGCCTTTTATCTTTTTTGAGTCTCCATTGGGCTCTAATATTTTGCCAGTGTGTTTATGAACAAAACGATCAGTTTCAAGTATCATGACCTATGTAAATAACAGAAAAAAAAGCAAATGAAAGCAAATGTTTGTTGAGAAGCATTTTTTTTTTTTCTTCCTCCAAGCCAGTAAATTCTTATCCCAAGTCAGATTAATAAAGTTAACTCGGAAAAACACAGATCTCTACATTCGCCTGTTGAATTTGAAATGGTATGAGTTATTTAGATTTATTGAACAATTTTAATGTAATTGTGCATCGGAAACAGTAGAAACTGAAAAAATGCAGCGTCTGGGTTCTATTCCGGGGTATGCTGGTGACATGTCTGGAGCATCTATGTGTCTTTCAAGTTCTCCAAGTGATTCAAAAGCACAAAACCAGGTGGGGTCACTGAAGAAAACACACGTCTATGTGAAGGGTTTATTTAAGCAGACCCAGAGAAAGGATCACCAGTGCAACTCCTTTCATGTTGAAATGTGTCCTTGTTAGTAAACTTCATTATAAAATTAATGGTTCTCCATTATCTCTGAAGAGGTATATGTCGAAAAAGGAACTTAAAAGAAATCAATTAACTGTGTAAATTTAAAGAAATCGAACAGTCGATTGTGAAAATCTGAATGTCTTGGCCAGGCTTTCTGTATATGACTCTCCTTGTCAACCCGGATTTCTAACACATTAATGGCACCCGAAGCCAAAATCGTCCTGACATGGCGCAGTGTCCTCTGCACACATTAACGGAACGGGTACAGCAGAACAATTTAGGTGAAGTTGGAACAGCCGCTGAGCTCTGAACTGGAGAGACGCTTGCATCTGAGTTCCAGGGTCCCCTCGTTGCCTATTCTAAGAGTGCTCTCTGCAGAGCCCACAGTGGAGACTGTCCCTGGGGAAGGGTGACTCGCAAACTCTGCAGGAGGGGCCCAGGCTCAGCGTCCAGCTGGGCCAGAGAGTCGTAGGAGTGCGTGCTTCTCCCCCTTCTCCAGAGACTTCAGCGGGGAACCCCTGGCACTGCAGGCTTTCAGCTTCAAACCCACCTAATCACATACTGTTTCGACAGGAACAGGAAGTCCAGGGGCAATTCTTTGGTCCCAGAGGTGAACAGGTACTTCTATATCATTAAACTCATCAACCAAGGGACTGCTCATTCCAGAGACTCCTGTGGGTCCAGGGCAGGGGTTGCGGGTTTCTCTCTGTTCCTCCCGGGCAGTTGCAGTCTGCCGGTCTCATTAGTCCTGTTTACTGAAGGTTCTTGTTTTCTGTCTTCTGTTCATTTATTTACAGGACACTGGGCAGGACAAAGCATGTTGTAACTGACCACCAGCGGAGCCAGCTCTGTGCATGGATTATGGCTGCCGTGGCAACCAGTTTGCTGAAGTCATCACAGCAAACATAGAGTGAACCACTGGTCAGGACCTGACAGAAAGGAGTTATGCAACTGTGTGCTGAATCCTTGGCAGAATTTTTCTTTTCCTGGATATTCCCCAGAATATCCCTATATTCATATTCAAAAATCCCAAATGAAGAATTCTTATTTAAACCTCTGACAAGCATTTGTATTGTTCATAGAAAAAAAATCTGCTGCTTTTGGAAATATAAATTAAAAGTCTAGAAGATCTCAATTGGTTGGCATTTCAGATTCAGTAATGGCTCAGAAGCATATTTAACCATAAGCTTTCCCTCAACCGGAAACCAGAGAGGCTGCTCATGTATTTCTAATGATCTACATAAATAATTTCATCTACTGAGATGCAAAATTTGAGTCATTAAATGGTTTTACTCCAGTCTCAGCTAAATAGAATCTTGAATTTTAAAATGCAGAAATAAGCTTTTGAAAAAAATCAGAGACAGAATGGAGCCTCTCTTTGTGGAAAAAGCAAATTGGCAAAGAGGACGATTTATTTAAGACAACAAGTACAAAGGGGCAGACTCTGGATCTCCTGTTTCCCAAACCGTTTAATTCTATGCAAACAATTAAATGGTAACATGACCCAGGCTTCTAAAGTAGTTTATGTTTGCTTCTGTCTCTTACTGGAAGAAAAATCCCACAGAGAGTAGGACAGAAACAGTTGTTAAGATCTGTACCTGAGTGAGTGACATAACTTACCTCCGGGTTATTCTCCACTGCCTTTTCAGAGTCACGAATTCCTCATACTTGCTGATGCCTGGAGATGTTCATGTCAGTTTCTTCTTCCTCCTCCCCTTTTGCCTTGTTATTGTTTTTTTTTTTTTCTCCTCAGTAGCATCATGTCTGGTGTATTGAGTCGAGTAGACACCAAGAGCTGGTTGCTATCTTCTGGACAGTTCATATAAGATGTCGGACTGGAGCTCTCTCTTCTTTTTTATGTTTGTTCTGAAAAAATTAGCTCAGGCTTCTTAAAATTCAAATTGGAATATTCTCAATAAGTTGTTTTGTTCTTAAAATGTAGCCATTGAAGGACTATGTCAGCCATCTTTCTGTGTCTGTGGCAAAATACCTGTGACCATTGGTTTAAAAGAAGGAAAGGTTGGCTCCTGGTTCCAGAGTTTTCAGTCCGTGGTTCCTTGGCTTTGGACCTACAGTAGAAACACACGTCATGGTGAAAGCAGGTGAAAGCAGAAAAGGCTGCTTACCTCATGGCGGGCAGGAAGTGAGGCAATAATTCAGATTCTGACCACAGTGAAGACCAGTGGAATGTGCTGAAGACGTCATCTATGTTTTGATTTTTAGAAATTTATTCAGAGCCAGATAAATTTTTATTTTATTGTGTTATTGTGTGTTTTTGTTTTATTGTGTTGTGTTTTTATTGTGTTGTTATTGCCCATTTTTTTCCTAAGTGTAGACAGTTCTATCTGGAGAACAATAACAAGCACAAAGGGCAAGAGAATATGTATTTTTTTTCAGAAGCAAATATTTTTAAAAATACATTTTAAAACTCTTTATTTCATGATAATTATAGACTCACAGGAAATTGCAAAGAAATATGCAAGTTCTGGTGTGCCTTCATCCAGTCTCCCTATCTTTCATGACTATAGCACAGTATCAAAATGAGGAAACTGACATTGGTGTAATTCAAAGAGCTTATTTAAATTTCAACCATCACTCACAAATTATTCATTCACATACATGCACTCACGTATCATGTTTTATTGGGTATGTGAGAGTATATAGCTCTTTGCAATTCTCTCATGGGTGGATTTTTGTGAAACTACCTTCATAAACAAGATCCATAACTAAGACTATCACAAGTTTCTCTATTCTATCTTTTCACAATCAAATTTACTCCCTTTGTAAAATACTCATCCCAAAAAACACTGATCAGTAGCAAACACTGATTAGCTGTCCATCTCTCTAACTGCATTATTCCACATACCAGTTAGACTATGCAGTGTATGTATTTTTTGAGATTGACTTTTTCATCAACATAATTTCCTTGAAATCCATCCAGTGTGTTGCATTTATCGATAGTCTACTCATTTTCATTGCTGCGTAGTATTCCATAGTATTAAGGTACCACAGTTTGTTCAGTGATGCATTCACTGAGGGACATTTAGGTATTTAACAGTTTTCAACTCTTACGAAATATGCTGCTATAAATCTTTGTGTGTAAGTCTCTGCATGGAAATAAATTTTATTTCTCTGGATAAATGCCCAAAGATACAATTTCTGCACTGCATGGTAAGTTCATTTATACTTAAAAAAATTTTTTAGAGTGATTGCTCCATTTACAATCCTACCATCAGTATATGAGTAATCAAGTTTCCCCACAGCCTTGTTAGTATTTGGGGGTGTGATTTTTTCTATTTCACGATTCAGCTAGGTATATAATGATGTAGTATTGTGATCCCAGGAAGCGTCTCCCTTTTCTCTATGAACTAATGACACTGAACACTTTTCCTGCCTACATCTCTCCTAGTGCTGCCTACATTTGCTGCCTACATCTCTCCTAGTGAAAGGCCTGTGTATTACTTTTGCCCATTTTCTAACTGAATGTTTTAAGATGTTGAATGTTGAGTATTGTTTATAGGGTTAGATAGAATTGATGCAAACTCTTTGTTGAATCAGTGATATGCAGATATTTTCACCAAGCCTGTAAGTTTTCTTTTTATCTGAACAGGGTCTTACACAGGGAAAAATTCTAAGATTTTGTTAGGTACTAATTTGTACATTTTATGGCTCATGAATTTGGTGTGAAGACTAAGAACACTACCTTGTCCTTCTTAAGTCTTAAGGATTTTTCTCCTAAATTAAAGTTTTATATTTTTCAGTTTTACATCTA
>PVJX010020513.1:0-33238 GCA_004027295.1 Dolichotis patagonum | reverse complement strand
GTTGTGTTCCTATCCCCTTGTTTTGAAGGCCTATATTTTCATTGTTTTGGGCTGTTTTCTACTGTTATTTATTTGTCTTTTTTGTTCTGTTTTTTTTCTAGTAATTAGTTTTGTTTTGTTTTTCCCTCTAATACAGAAACAATAGGTATACATGTAAAGACTTATACATGCATAGAACTTCTCCTATACTGTTTATGAGAATTGACTATTTTATGCGTGATGAAATGAACAGTTACTTTGAAGAAAATGAGACATTATGTATCCATTGCTGATTCCCTATCATGGTGCTGTGAAATCCAGTATTGCCATTATTCTTTGTTCAGAGTGATTTTAGTCTGTTTTGTATTGCTTCATTTCAACATGCATGAAGGTATAGATAGCTATTTTAAAGTGAATGAGAGATATTATGGCAGCCATTGTTTATTTCCCTATTGTCTGGTTTTGAAGGTCTATAATGCCTTCATCACTCTGTTTTGATCAGTTTAATACTATTTTGTTTTGTATGAATTCATTGTGTGTGAAGATATTGACAACAATTTAGAAGAAAACAAGAGACATTATGGTACCCAGTGATGATCTGTTGTCTTGCTTTGAAATCTGTGTCAGTTACGTTGTTTTCTTCTAATATGCTTTGTTCTGTTTTGTTATGTTTAGTTTTACCCTCTTAAAAATAAAATTTAATAAAAGACCAAAAGAAAATTAATAGAATTAGATAAAAGTAATAGAAAAGAAAAAAAGCAAAAAAGAGGATAAAAAAGCAAAAGAAAACAGACACCCTCAAAAATACCAATGAAAAAGAAAGAAATGAATCAAAAAATGTTCCTCTGTTTTTGCTTCTTTTCAAAGTCTGCAATGGTGGCCCTGAAGCAAGGCCAGCAGATTGCTATAGCTGCTGGTTTCAAACAGGAGTCTAAAGAGAATTCTTTCTGTGGTCTGTTGGCCTTTTCAGAACTTTGGAAATGTAATGGTCAATTCATCAGAGAGAAATAGCAAGTGAATGTGGCAGGCTTCATTGGCCCGCAGGAGACAGACCTTGGTGCCTTGAGATCTGTACCATGCAATGACTTGGGGTGCTGGGAGAACAAGGAGCTCCTCCCCTCTCTGGGGGGCAGCTGTGAGTGTGGCAGACTTTCGGCAGCCTGCAAGAGGGAGACCCTGGCACCTTGGGACCTGCACCATGCAGTTGACTAGGGGTGCCGGGAGAACAAGGAGCTCCTCCCCTCTCTGGGGGGAGGCTGTGAGTGTGGCAGACTTTTGGTGGCCCACAGGAGGGAGACCCTGGCACCTCAGGACCTGCACCATGTGGTTGACTTGGGGTGCTGGGAGAACAAGGAGTTCCTTCCCTTTCTGGGGGCAGCTATGAGCCTGCTGGCACGTGGGCTGAGAATCAAACATCTCAAGTCGTCCTGTCCTCCATCCTGTGTTGTCCCCCGTCCGCGCCCCCCCTCCCGCTTAGCAAGTGGGAGCTAGTGAACTGGACATTTTGTGAAAAGATTGGCTGTTATTTAGTATGAACTCCCCATATGCAAAGATATGGACAACCATTTGGAAGAAAACAAGAGACAATGTGACAGATAGTTAAGATCTCTGGTTGTCTAGCTTTGAAATTTGTGCTTTCTTATGTCCCATTTTGTTCTGTTTTGTTGTGTTTAATTTTACCCCCTTTAAAATTAAAAAAAAAGTCTGCAGTGTTTAAATTAACCAGAGATATGCGGGATGGCTAGTCAGGAATAAAATGTATTTTGTTTTCATGCTCACAGTTTTGCGTGTAACTTTTCAGTCCTGTGCTTTCTTGCCTGCTGGTGTGGTTGGTCAACAGAGTATTTCCTAGGAGAAGAGTCATTCCAGCCACTCTCAGCTTCTGTGTCCCTCTATGTTCTGCCATTTCACAGTTTTTTCCAAATAGTTATATAGCCTGTGTATGCTCCCACCCCACCCCAGTGGGCCCCTGTGTTAGTATATACCAGAGCACGACAAGTGTCCTAGCTGAGGTGTATCTGTCAGCACACTGGGGTATAAAGAAAGCAAACCATCTTCTGAGGTCTGCATTGGGTATAGGCATCCAGAAGGCAGGGGGGATGGACTTAATGTCAGCACTTTCAGTCCAAATCTCCTCTGTAAGCCACACAAGACTGACCTGGCTTCTCACAAGGGAGAACAGGACTACTATCTCCTTCCTGGCCTGAGTTTAAACTTCTCAGGGGGTCTGTATCTGGCTTACACACTCTCTGCAACTGTCTCTTGTGACTGTCTACCACTCACTGTGGCAAAATGACATTGGATACACTGAAGTATAGTTGTTCTGTGGTTCAGGCTTGAATAATTAACACCTCAAAATGACTCCCAATTAAACACTCAAGTATTGTAAGATCTGCTATGGATTTCTTCTCCAACTCTAACCTGCCATGAGGAAGGAGTCATTTTTAGACTCCCTGATGTTATTTCAGTTTTCAATAACTATGGGATTTTCTTGGATCTAGCCCTAGTGGCTTTGTCTTTTGTTTCTCCTTGGATCAATTGATCTTCTTCAGGTTTGCCTGGTATGAGTAGAAACATATTTTCCCTCCCTGACACTTTTCCAGATTGCCTTGTTCTTTTCTCTGTGTTGTGATGTTCCTCCTTCTTTTCATTTTCTCACTTTCTTGTTAACTCTCTCTTGATTCCAGAGGATCTATTTCACTTTTCTTTAAGAAGATGTTGTCTTTTAGATGTCTTGATTCCAGGTCCTAGAGAGGCAGTATTTGCTGATTATTACTCCAGTATGTTTAATCTCAAAAAAGAAAGCTTTTAAAAAAATTTAATGTCACTTTATGATTGTTATGGATTGGAAACTGGTGGTCAACTTAACGCCAGCTGGATTACATCTCCATGCTGCTAAGCATTGATGTTTCACCTGAGGAAGGTTGCCAGCATAAATGGAGACATGGAGAAGGAGAAGGGAGGGGCACTAATGAGTTGAGGCCTATTGAGGCACTGTGGGTTTTCCCATGTGTTGCTGTTTTAGCTGTTAGTTTCTCCTGGAGAAGCTCTGGTCCTCACATTGAGCATTGCTTCCTGGCTCCAGAGAGGAAGACTTGTGCTGCTTGGAATCCAGTATGGCATCGTCACACTGGCTTCCTGGCATGTGCTCAACTGTGCTTGTCATCAGAAGAGCTCAGGGCCTCTGTGTTGCTGAGGATGGCTGTGGTGCTTTTCAAGACAGCCCTGGTCTTTGTTGTGATTGTGACTTCTCAGCTCCAGTGTAGAACCCTCAACCTGTCAGCACAGCTCCTTCACTCTGCTGGCATAGACTTTCTAGTTTCCACTGCTGACCTTTGGGCCTTCCCAGAATGGATCCATAAAAGAGACTGGCGTGAGTCCTTCTTGTGGGCTGTAGACCACCAGTTGGACTCCTGGGAGGCAATGTCATGAGCTCTGGGTTTTCATCTGTACTCATGTGGGACATTGCTGTTGGATTCAGGCCCTTGGCTAAATATTCTATGTCTTTAGTGTTGTGGATAGATTTCCTGCATTTACTTGTGTTAACTCTGGGTGACCATCATAAAAATAATATTATAAACTCCATGTCCTGATTCTAATTGTTCTCTGCACAACCCCTGACTACAACAATGATAAAAGCACTCTACAACCTATAAATCTAAAAGAACTTCTTTTATTTCATACAGACCATTTAAAAAAGACAGTTATCACAGATAGTGGAGAAAGCTTAAATCTTTCATCTTTTAAATCAACTACTGGGATCTCATCTTATTAAAAGGCTTTTGCACATCAAAAGAAATCACTAAAGAATGAAAAGACAACACAGAGAAGGAAAAAATTTTAGCCAGTTGTCCCTCAGACAAATGGCTTATATTTAGAACATATAAAACATTGCCAGGGATACAGCTCAGTGGCATGGCACCTGCCTGGCAAGCACAATGTCATGAGTTAGATCCCCAGTACCAAAAAACAAAACAAAAAACTGAAAACCGGAAAAAATCAAGCCCCCAAATTTAAAGGCTCAATCCAAAAATGGGCATCTGAGATGGATAAGCACTTCTCAGATGAAGAAACCCAAATGGCAAATAAATATATGAAAAAATGTTCAACATCACTGGTCATTTGAGAGACACAGAAACAACACTAAGATTCCATCTCCCTCCAGAAAGAATGACTATCATCAAGAAATCAATCAACTACAAATGCTAGAGGTGTTGTGGGGGAAAAGGGACATCTCTCCACTGTTGGTAGGATTATAAATTATCACCACTGTGGGAATCAGTGTGGAGATTCCTCAAAATCTAGGATTAGAGATTCCATTTGACCCAGCTATTACCCTAGTAGGTATTTTCCCAGAACAATTATGAACATCATACCATAGCAATATATGTGCACCCATGTTTGTAGCAGCACAATTTGCTGTAGCTAAATCTTGCAAACAGCCCACATGCCCATCAACTAAGGATTGGATAAAAAAAGATTGGGTATTTTTATACTGTGTAGTACTACTCAGACATAAACAAGGATAAACTTGAGAGTTTTGTAGATAAATGGTTGCAACTTGAGCTCAAATTCATAACTGAAATAAATCAGACTAAAATGTGTAAACACTGCATTATTTCCCTGGTGTGATAAATTGAAAAAGTAAATGAAGTCCAAAATGTACAACAAATATTGTGAAATGGAAAGAAATTATTCAAAAGGTAAAAGGAGCTAGGATGGGGAAAAGGGAAAAGGAAGCAAGGGAAAAGGAAAAAAATACAAGATAGTTATACTAATAGTTTCTCTGAGTTCATTGAAAATAATGGTTTGTGATAGTATCATTTGGAGAACTTTTTGTGTCCATATCTTGTACTCTCAGTAACTATTTTAAAGATAATTATACTCAAGTAGTAAGTATTGCTATTGTATTATTTTGTTATGAAATTTTGTTTTACTTTCTTTCCACATAAAATAGAAAACAAAAACAAAAAGAAACTTTCACCTTTAGTAAGGTGAAGAAAATCTGCCCACTCTTACCTCTTTAACTGTGTATTAGAGGGATTATTATTTTTTTGTGTGACAGGATAGCATGGTAGTCAGGAGTTGTAAGGAGAACAATTACATGCAGGACACAGAATTTACAATATTATTTTATGATGGTCACCCAGAGTTAAATACAAGAAAGTGCAGGAAATCTGTTCACAACCCTAAAGATCTAGAAATTCCAGCTGATCCCACAGCCTGAATCCCACAGCAATGTCCTGCATGAGTCCAGCTGAAAACCTAGAGCCCATGACAGTGCCTCCCATGAGCCCAACTGGAGCCTAGAGCCCATGACAATGACTTATGCAAGTCTGTTTTACAGATCTGCACTGGGAAGGTCCAAAGGTCAGCATTGGAAGCTAGAACCTATGTCACCCTATGTCAGTGGGATGAAGGATCTGCACTAGTAGGTTGAGTGTTCTACAGTGGAGTCAAGGAGCAATGCTCAAGATAAGGTCCAGGGTGCCTGTGAAAACTACCACAGCCATTTTCAGCAACAATGAGGTCCTGAGCTCCTCTGATAACAGTCGAGTACATGTCAGGAAGCCAATGCAACAAACTTCTCCTCGCAATTAAACAGCAAACATTGTCTCCTCCGGAGCCAGAAAGCAATGCTCAATGTGAGGACCAGAGCTCATCCAAAGTGAACCACAGCCATTCTCAGTGACAATGTCCTGAGCTCCTCCATTGTGAATAGCTGAATTCATGTAGGGGAAGCTAGCCATGATCCTCCAGGAGAACCAAGGGCTCCAAACAACAGCACTTAAAAGAGCCCACAATGCCTCACTCTGCCTATCCCTGTCTCCTTTTATGCTGGCAACTTTCCTCAGGTGGGCAATCTACGCTCAGCACCATGCTGATTTAATTCAGCTAGTGTTGAGTTGACTATCAGTTTTTATTCCATAACAGATAGGGAAGAAGAAAAAATAAAAGATACCTATATTGGAAATGTAGAAATAATTCTATATTTGAAGATTTCTTGATTTTAATATAGAACTTTTAGTCTCTGTCATTGCCTTTGCAGATTTTGTCCTGTGTATCTGGTTATCCTTGGAATTTGATTGTATTCAAAAGCAAAAAACAGTGGCCTTTGGCTATTTGTACATATTTGTGCATCAAGTTCCTTTAGTTCAAGCTTCATGTCATGAACGTTATGTCATTTCCTGTGTTAATATGCTGTGATAATATCCCAAATTACTATTCTTTAAAGATTACTAACGTCCTACTAGAATTCTGGCAGCATAATAAGAAAAGAGGGATTTGCAAGGTAGTTTCAGCATTTATTTTGTAGCTCTTTCATTTAGTTCTTCAGTTTTCAGTACCTTTGCCCTCAAGCATGCCTTAACCTACTGTGTCTCCCCAGGGCAGAAACTTTATTTTGCCATCTCCGAAGGATCAACCTCCAGCCTGTTTCTTTCATTTGAGAAAGTAAATTGCCTGCCTGATTGGTATTTGAAAGGTGATCTGGTGGCTTTTTCTTGGACATTATTTGCCAAATCCTTCTGCTTTTAGCTATAGCTTCATTCATAGATTCAGAGATACCAGGAACTAGAAATTGCCACTTCTCAGGTAGGACTCACCTTTCTTAGGTAGCCTAGGTCTGTTATGTATTTTTTTGCTTCCATATTTTTAGGTGTTATTAATATTGTATTATCACTAGTTATACCTGATTATGCTAAATGAATAGTTAATGAGTAATAATCTTTGTTTTCCTTACTCATCTGTTTCTTTTGAGAATATATAAACAGATTTACATATGTATTTACAACCATTATCATATAGAAATCCAGAATATGAGACTCAATTTTTAATGTGTATTTCATTGCATGAATGCGTCAAACGTCTACTCAATTTAATATTTTTTGAAAATATAAATTTTTATGTTGCAAATAATTACATTGTACATTTAATTTGCATATTTCTATGCTTACTCATAGGCGTTCTCCTTTATAAATTTTCTTTAATTGTTGGGTCAAAGTGTATGATATTTACTATTTTAAGAAACACAATATAGTCAAATTTTCCTCACAATGGCTTCAAGAATTTATATGCTGATCAACCATATAAGACACATACCCTCAATGAAGAAACTGTCCTTAAACTTTTCAATAAAAGTAGAAGGTGATCATTCTCATTTTGTTATCTCCTTGGTTATGAGAAATATGGGAGATATATTCATTTAGTTTTAATATATTTTAATTTATTCTTTTTAAATCTTTGTTATCATTTCCTCATTTTTTACTTATTTCTTCTTAAAGGTTTATAGACATTTTTGTGTAGGTAGAAATTAACATTATCACTTATACAATGCTATTGTTTTCTTTTAATTTTTATATGACCTTTTGCCTTTGCTTAGTGCCTTTGGCTATGCATATTTCTAATATTTCTGACCAAGCCTTCTATTTTTGCCTCTTGATATGTTCTGTATTTTAGATGTTGCCTTGAAAATTTTCATTGTGGGCTGGGGATTTAGCTCAGCAGCATAAGTGCCTGCCTTGCAAGTGCATGGTCATGAGTTCGATCTCCAGTACCGATAAAAAAAAAAATGAAAAAAAAGAAAATTTTCATTGCATCAAGTTTACTAGAATGCCTTCTATTGTTTTTATCATCTAATAGTATTTTAACTAAACTTTCAAGCGTTTTGTAAGAAATGAATAGCACCTGGAATTAGAATAATTTAAAAAATATGCTAAAGGAATTAATGACAAACCTGGGGGCACACTGAAGAGAAATATTCAACAGAAACTGATTAGAGCTTTCAATTACACTTGCAAAATATCTTCACAGCAGAATCTATATTGGTCCATGATTAAATAATTGGGAGGTGTATTTGCTATAAAATAATGACTCCTGTTTTCTGCAATTCTCATAAGACAACCTTCTCTGTATCTTACAGCAGAAATTCTGGGGAGTGTAGACAGCATAGCCCAACAAATGTGTTATGTAAACTATCTTGTGGGTCATAAAGTAGGAATGTAGAGTGTGAAATGTCATCTACAAGTCATCCACTTATTTTTAATTGAACATGTGTGTATATTTATGGTATACAAAACATTTTGAAATACAGATACGTTATGGAATCAAAGTTAAGTATCAGAGAATATCATGTAAAAGTACACTTGTATTCCTAGTTAAGTGCTTGTTTCTTTGTTATTGAAGTCAAGTAATATTTATTTATTAGCAATTCCATGTTCTTTCCTAATAAGATACAACCCATTGCTTTATTAAGGTATTTTATACAATCCAGTCAGTTGGAGTGGGGTAAGGGATAGACTGGCACACCTAAAGACAAATGTATGTTCAGGAGGGGAATGTACTATAGATCTTTTTCTTTTCTTTTTTTTTTGTTTAAATAAAAAACATTTAAAATCTATATCCCATTTATAGGTAAAATGGGACAGAATAAACTTAAATAGTTTTAATTTGTTATTTATGTTATCTTCTTATTTCATATGTACAGTTTATTTGGATAATGCCAAAATCCACTGACAGAATATCTAAAAGTACAAACAAGTATGAGGAGAGAAAAAGTCCCAATGATAGAAAGCTCAAGAAGGCTTTGGTGTGTGGGCAGCCGCACTCCTCAGTAGAAGCAGACAGTGTGCAGGAAGGCCCTGCCAGTCTTCTCTTCAAACTCCTGCAGCAGCTCTTCCATTTCGTTGTCGATGTCTTCCGTGTGCTGGATACACTGGCAGAGCTCACAGATGAGGAATGCTCCCAGGGTGGCCTCCTCCTGGTTGTCTTGGATGTCCACGTTGACCACATGCACTGGTTGGCAGGTCTCTTGTTCTCTGGAATTCAGATCTTCCACCACTTGGTCATAGATTCGTTCTTCACAAGTGAGGATAAGATCAAACAGATCTTTGCAGTTTTGGAACCTTTCTGGCCGGGGCTTGATTCTCTTATTTCTATCCAACATATGTAAAATGCCATTCTGTGTATAGAGTTCTTTGTCTTTCCTAACGAGATCGTGGTACATCTCGTCGTATGTAGTTTTGAAATCGTAAACATTTGGCTTGTCGGGTGCTGGTCCTGGAAGCTTCACATGAGTTCCTGTTCCAAAGGACCGGACATTGAATCCTCGTTTGCTAAGGATTGCGTGCGCCTCCATGCTGCGGTTCTGGTTGCTGAAGCACACCACTGCCACCCTTAGCGGCGATGCAGGCATGGCGGCGGCCGCGCAGTCCGGAAAGCTGTCCTTGCTGTGCTTCTAGCTAGCTGTCGTACTTCCGCGCGAGCAAAACGTCAAGCAGCGAAGGGGAGAAACGCGGAAGCGGCGCAGCCGAGCCGGCGCGTGAGCACCGGGTCTGGCGGTCTGCTCTGTGGGCGGGGGTGGAGGAGCGGGCCTGTTTTCCCGCGGCCGGCTGGGCTTTAAAACCAAAGGGCTCGCCACAGTTCACTGGGCTAGCGGCTCTCTCTGCGCCCCAGATCTCTGCGCCCAGGAACTGCGGACCGCAGGTGCAGGACACCGGCAAAGAGAGATTTTTTTTTTTTTTTAAAAGTCAGTTACATAATATGCAATATTACAACCCTTGTTAAATTCCTAGCATCTTGTTTTGAAAACCTATACTGTTACTGTTTTGGGTTTGTTGTTATTTGTCTCTTTTGCTTTTTGTTTTTCTTTTCTGTGTCTTTTTTTCCTATTAAGTAAATTAAAGAAACACTTACATATGTGAAAATTTGATTGTTTTAAAAATGTATTTTACAACTCTGTTGAAGATAACAATATGCAACCTAATAACCATTGTTAATATCATCTTGCTTGAAAGCATGAATTGTTATTGTTTGGGGTTATTTTGTTGTTCATGTGGTTATTTGCTTATCTCTTTTGTTTTTTGTTTTTTTTCTGTGCTTTTTTCTCTTTTAAAAAACAATAAAAAATGTATTTTAATGTTTCTGTGCCTGTTCTTGATATACAGCATGATGTTTTAATTTATGTGGACAGTATGGAATGTTTTAAATCAAGCTAATTAGCATATGCCTTACAACATATCATTGTCTATTTTGTAGTGAATGCCCTTAAAATCTGAACGATTTAAAAATGCACAACATATGTTAAATATAGTCACCAGGAGAAACAATAGAACTCTTGAACCTATTTCTGCTAAGTGAAATTTTGTATCCTTTGATCAACATTGCTGTAATCCTTCCACCTTCAGCATCAGGTAGCCATCATTCTACTCTTGTTTCTTTGAGTTTAACTTCTTTACATTTTGCAGTAAATGAGATGATGGAGTATTTCTGCAGGTTCATCTATGTTGTCTCAAATGACAGGATTTTTTTAAGGTGGAAGAACATTCAATTATTTGTATGAACTACATTTTCTTTTTCCACTCATTTGCTGACATGCATTGATTCTACATCACAGCTATTGTGAATAATGCTGCAAGAAATGTGGAATACATATTCTTCCATACACAGCACTAATTTCATCTCTTTTGATATATTTCTAGCAGTGGGATTGCTGGAACATGTAGTGGTTCTATTTTTAGTTTATTGAGGAACCTCCCATATTTTTTCCATAATATTTGTACTAATTTACATTCCCATCAATGATTTACAATTTCAGTCTCTCTCTCTCTCTCTCTCTCTTACCCTCTGTTTTCTCTGTTACTGTCTCTGTCTCTCTTTTTCTCTTAATGGCTCTGAGGGTTAATCCCAACCTTTTTTATTTTCAAAGTCTTGCTGAATTTCCCAGGCTGGGTTCAAATTTATGGTTTATAAATATGTTCTCCTACTCTGTAAATTATCTCTTTACTCTGTTGACTATAGCATTTGTTGTGCAGAGGCCTTTTAGTTTGATGTGATCCCATTCATTTACTTTTCTTTGGGGGTTATTTTGAAAAACTATTGTCAATATTGTGAAATGGACGATTTTCCTTATGTCTTCTAGTAGTTTTGTAGTCTCAGGTATTACATTTAAGTCTTTACTCCTTTTTTTTTTCACAGTATTAGGAATGAAATTCAGGGCCTTGACATTAAGCTGCATCGCCAGCACTTTAAAAAACAATTTTAACATTTATTTTATTTTGAGGCAGGGTCTTGCTAAGTTGCTAAATTATCCAGGTTGGGCTAGAACTTGTATTCTTGCCTCTGTCTCCCAGAGTGCTGGGATTTAAAGCATTGGGCCAACTTTGTAGTCATTTTTGAGTTGGTTTTTCTAAATAATATCAGATAAGAGTTTATTTCATTCTCCTGCATGGAGATAATTAGTTTTTCTGACACTATTTTTTGAAAAGACTGTCTTTTCTCTATTGTGTGATCTTGGCATTTTTGTTGATGATTGATTAACCATCATCTGCATGTTTTAAAAAAGACATTAAAACACTTATTGTATAAATAAAATTATAGGGTTAAGAGTAGCTTAATTCCAAATTAATTAAAAGAAAAATTATTGCATAGATCACAAATTCTTTCAAATCCTCTTATTTTTGTTCAAAAAAAGGAAGACTAAATGAAATGGTTCCATTTAGTAGTCTGAAGAGCATGATAGAAAAACTTTAAGCCAAGGGGAGATAAAGTACTTCCTTTAACTTGAAATGCATACAGGGTCACTTTCATTTCAATGTAACTACAGTTTCTATTATATATTTGGTCTTTAACTGTTCAGAGAGGCTGTGATATGAAACTTTGAACTAGAAAAGCTGGAGCTTGCAATCTTACTGTTTAAATTTATTATAGGAACTGTATTTTAAATATTTATTATAGAAATGTGTTTCCATTACTAAAATTAAAAATTATAGAATGTCAAATTTGTTATAGTAAATTAAATTTGCTAATAAAACATATATACTCTACCTTACCAGTCTATCTGCAGTCTGAAGATTAAGCCATATCAAAAGTGATGTCACTTGTACCTTACTGCCAAATGCTGTACTCAGTCTTATTCATTACCTACACTGACATAAAGCAAATTTTCTATGGCCTCACTAGCATTACAATTTGCTTCACTGAAACATAAAGCATATGATTTTTTCTTTATTGGTCAGAAAAATGTGTAGACTTAAAAATTGAGATATTTTTCTCCTTATGGGTTGTTCAAATAAATACTTCTTACAGAAAATGTTTTCTTAAAAATCAAAATGGAAAATAACTACTTTTTCATATAATTCAAGATCAACAACAAAGTAAATAATTTAAAACTCGAACATTTGTCCTAGCTATTCCTTGAGCTGCTACTGCAAAGTATTCATTGATTCCTTCTACATTTCAAGTTCTGATCCACTAACCTTACATATTGGGTTCCATATCACTCTCTCCAGGTACTGGGGATTTAGCTCAGTGGTGTAAGCACCTGTCTGGTAAGCACAAGGTCATGAGTTTAATCCATGGTACAAAAAACTAACAAACAAAAAAACTGTCATGCTCTGCTATCTTGCCTCTCACATCCAAAATATCTTGACATTTCCTAAAAGAAAAAAAGGATTACTTGTAATTACACACATGAAACCACACTGAGTATTATCAAATATGCACACACACACTTGATTTGTATATTTTGATGTGTATAAGCATACACCCTTTTTGATGGGGAAATGAGAATCTGATTATCCGGTGCCTGGCTTTGGACCACTATCTCCTGCTCACAGGTACAACGACAGACTGAAACACAGACAAAATATACACACTACAGTTACAAGGGACACAGGATAGTCAAAGCCCAATGACAGGATAGGACCATGATACACAGTGTCCTTGGCCTTTATTATGCAGACAGCTTGACTAGGGGGTGTGATAGTGGGCTGTAAGAAGTGGTGGGGGTGAGCTGCTGACATGGTCAAGATTCAAGAATTGAGGAACAATGGATTTTTGTAAAAGCACACAGGAACAGATCAGGGTTAACTAGTAACCTGAGTGCTAACTTTGTTTGCTGAGATAGACGTAATTTAGATGGCATTTACATGAGTCAAGGTCCTCAGCTGCCAGGTTATTTTGCTTTGAGGTACCAGAACTTCATAGACTGTTTCTGGCTGTTGGTTTAACGATTAATCTGTTTTTAAACCAGCCTGGGTTCTTGCCATAAGTCATGTAGGCCTAAGACAGACTCTTTATTTTTGTGCTAATATGTTAATATTAATTATTGCTTGCTCTGTACCACCTCAAGCTGGCCATCTGATATCTCAAATTTTTATTGTGGTAAAATATATAATATTTATGATTTCAACCTTTTGTAAGTGTGTAATTTAGTGGGATTAAATACACTGATAATATTGTGTGATTATTATCACTGTTTTAGTTTATTTGGGATGCTATAACATGTTACATTAGACCGAGCAATTTGCAAACAACATAAATGTGTTCTGGAGGTGGGGAAGTTCCAGATCAATGCACCAGAAGATTTACTGTATTGTGAGGGCCTGTTCTTCATAGATGGCACCTTCTATATCCTTGCCTGGTGGGAGGGACACAGAGGGTCACTCATATACCTCCCTTTTTATCACAATGACAACTGTTGATGCTTTTATATTTTACATTAATGTAGGTTTCATTTATTTTCATTAGTTATTAAAACATAATAACTGTGCACATTAATAGGTTTCACTGTTACATTTTTGTACCTGTGTATGTGGTGCTTTGAGCATGTAAACTCTCCCTTCTTTATGAGGGTATTAATCCAGTTTATGAGAGCACAGCTCTCATGACCCAATCACCCCCAAAATCGTCACTTGTTAATATTGTCACTTTGCTGGTTACATTTTAACATAGGAATTTTGGGGGGCATAAACATTAAGATCATATCCATGTATATATGAAAAGCATTAAAAATTATTCTCAACAAAAACTCTGTAACCAGTAAAACCATACTCCCCCTTCCCTCCTCTTTCCAGTCCCTGGTAGCCTCTGTTTTACTGTCTCCAAAAAATTTGCTTATTCTAGGTATCTTATATAAGTAGAATAATATAATGTTTGTCCTATGGGATCTGGCTTGTTTAGCTAGACATAATGTTTTCAAAATCTATAAGTGTTGCCGCATATGTCACAATTTCACTTTTTATGGTGGACTGCTATTGCACTGTGTATACCATATTTTGTTTATTAATTCACATGTTGATTTACCAATTGGATTGTTTCTACCTTTTATCTATTGTGAACAATGCTGCTATGGACATTGGTTCACAATAAGTATCTGTTCAGATTATATTTTCAATTCTTTTGGATATAGGAATGGAATTTCTAGTTCATGTGATAATTGTATGCTTCCTTGAGAATCCATGGAATTTTTTTTCTAAGTGTCTGTACCATTTTATATTCTGACTATAAATGCACAAAGTTTCCAATATCTGTGTGTTCTCCCCAACAGGTTATTTTCTTTATTTTTATTATTTTTTTCTTGAAACAGGGTCTCATCTTATAATTCAGGCTGGCCTTGAACTCATGGCCATGTTCCTATGTCAGCCTCCCAAGTGCTCAGAGTACAGCTGTACACCATCACACTTGGTCTAATTATTTTTTAAAAAATGATAGTCATTCTAGTAGGTATGAAGTAGTTTGTTCTGTTTTTCCCTATTTAATGATTAATTATTTTGAACAACTTTTCATATGCTTATTGAATATTTATCTCTTTTTTTTTTTGGTTGTTTGAGACAGGATCTCACTATACCATTTAGGCTAGACTTGAACTCACTATGTAGTTCAAGATGGCCTTGAACTTGTAGCAATCCTCCTGCCTCAACCTCCCATATGCTAGGATTATAGGCATGTACCATCATGCCTGGTTGGATATTTTTTTCTGAAGAAATGTCTACTGAATTTCTTTATAGAATTTTGAATTAGATTATGCAATTTTGTTGTTGAGTTTTGGGAGCTTTCTATGTAGTCTGAATATTAATTCCTTATCAGATATATAATTTGCAACTATATTTTAAGTAGATTGTCTATTCTCTTTTTATTCATGTATCTGTGTAATAAATAATAGTTACATTCATTGTAGGGAATTAATACATATATATTACATCTTGCCCAATTTTGAACTCCTCATCTACCTCAGCAACCTCCCCCTTCCCTACTTCCAAAATGTCTGGCTCCCTATTTCCTGTCATCTATTCTTTATTTTATTCTTTAGTTCATTATATTTTGGGTTTCTTATATGAGAGAAACCATGTGACATTTAACTTTGTGTGACTGACTTGATATTACAATCTCAAGACCCAACCATTTTCCTTTTGTTTTATTTATGGCTGAATAGTATTCTTTTGTGTACAGATACCACATTGTCTTAATCCATGCATCTGCTGATGGGCATTTATGTTGTTTCCAGAGTTTAGGTATCATAAATTGTGCTACTGTAAACATGAGTGTGCATATATCACTATAATATAATATCCTTAACTCTTTCAGGAGTAGACACAGTAGTAATATAACTGGATCAAATGGAGTTTCTAGTCTTAGTTTTTTGAGGACTCTCCATCTTGATTTCTGTAATGGTTGTACTACTTTTCACTCCCATCAACAATGTAGAAGGGTTCCTTTTACCCCACATATTCAGCAGCATTTGTTCCTCTTTCTATTCTCCATGACAGGTATCCTGCCAGGAGTAAGACATGACCTTTGACCTTTAATAATGTCCTTTGATGCACAAAACTTCTTAATAATTCAGTGGAACATAATCAAAAGCCTAGAAATAAACTCATGGGTATGTGTCCAACTAACCTTTGACAATGGCACCAGAGAAACAAAATGGGGAAAGGATTGCCTCTTCAGTAAATTATTCTAGGAAAATTAGATAGCCAAATGCAGAAGAATGAAACTACACCCCTATATGCCACAATATAAAAAATAGCAAACTTGAAATGCTATAGAATTTAAGGCCTTGAAAATATGAAAATG
The DNA here is from genome assembly GCA_004027295.1 of Dolichotis patagonum. NCBI lineage: Eukaryota > Metazoa > Chordata > Mammalia > Rodentia > Caviidae > Dolichotis > Dolichotis patagonum. Next base: position 17,407 of record PVJX010020513.1, on the reverse strand, counting down.
CTGAAAGAAAATATAAGAATAATACTTCAGCATATTGGAAAAGTCAAGGAGTTTTTGGATGTGACCCTAAATGCATAGTCATTAAGAGTAAAAATAGACAAATGGGATTATAGCAAAGTAAAAAGCTTCTGCAAAGCAAGATACATAGGTAACAGAGTGAAGAGAAACAAAATAAGAAAACATACTTGCAAACTTTACATCTGAAATGGGGATAAAAATCCAAAATACATAAGGAAGAGAAGCAACTCAATAGCAAAAAAGGAAAATTAATTAAAATAGACCATAGAGTAGAGATTTAAAATGACTGAATAGAGGAGTCATGCTGGAGCTACTCATAGAAAAACAAGTAAAAACACAGGTAATTGGGAGAAAGGGAGGCCAAATCAGTCTGAAGCCCAATTAACTATTACCAAAATACAACTACAAAAAAGCATATAATAAGCAGTGTTCAAGAAATTCAGCACAAGAAGACAATATTAAAATTTGTTAGAGGGAGGAAAAAAATTACCTATAAAGGGAAAGCCCATCCAAATCAGAGCAGAATTCTCTACAAAAACTCTTAAGTCCGGGAGAGGCTGGAGTGAAATATTTCAAGTTCTGAAAGAAAACAACTTCCAACACAGATTAATGTACCCTGCAAAACCATCTTTCAAAGTCATTGGAGAAATAAGATACTTCCATGACAAAAAAACAACTGAAAAAATTCATGACAATGACACTAGTTTTACAAAATATTCTGAAAGGAATTTTAGAAAGAGATAAGAAAGACCACAATTTCAAAACACCAATAGAAAGAATCTACCAGGCAAGTCAAGTCCTGCTGGTGGGTTCAGGGCTGATATTTGCCACATTGGTGATTTATTTCATACATTGGTTCTAAATCAGGGGCACTTGTCTTTTCCCATGGCCAACCAAGCCTTTTGACTGTGCCACTGGTCACTGAGGAAGGATCCACTTCAAATCCTTTGAAGCTAAGGCTAACATTGGCTTTTGGCAGACACCTGAATGGAGCCTGGGTAGTTCTAGCTCCTACTCCTCAGAAACCCTAGTCTGCTGTCCAACTGCTATCTATCTACTGTGATTTGGCATCATTTCGTTCATTCTACTCCAGGACATTGGCAGTGAAGCAACCCTGGGGATGTTCTGCTGCTGAAATATGAGCCCTGAGCCCTTTGAAATAAAATGTCTATTTTGCTTACCCACTGCTGTTCTTCCACGCAAATGTGTGCCAGGCACTGCTCTAGTTCACTCATCAACTGACTCTGGAGGGTGGTGGTGGTGCTCAGGAAACAGTGTCTTATGGTCTCATTGCTGCTTCTGACTGCATAAGACACTCCTGGTCCAGGTTAGCTCTCAGCCTCATAGTGAGGAGCTAAGTTGCTTTTGCTGCATCTCTACTTGCTGGGACAGCTACACAGCCAATCTAGCGGCACTGCAAAATGTAAGGTCTCCGATCTGCAGCACGGAGTTATTTCTTTTGGAGCAATGAATCCTATTTTCTTTTTCTCTTTCTGTCAATAGCATCCAAAAAAATCCTAGAAATCAATCTAACAAATGAAGTAGAAGAGCTCTACACCTAAAACTAAAGTACTCTAAAAGAGGAGTTTAAACAGGATATCAGAAAATGGATACATATCCCTTGCTCTTTGGTAGGAAAAACAGTGAGAGTGGGCATACTCCCAAAATTGGTATATAGATTTAATGCAATACCAATCAAAATACCATAAGTATACCTCACAGAACTACAAAAAATATTTCCAAAATTCATTTGGAAACAGACAAGATCTAGAATAGCAAAAATAATTCTGGACAACAAATGCAAAGCTGGGGACAACACAATCCCTGACTTGAAATTATACTACAGAGCTAGTGTGGTAAGTACAGCATGGTACTGGCAAAAAAACCAGGCATGAGGATCAGTGGAACAGATGAGAACACTCAGAAATAATTCCAAACATACTCAAGTACCTTATATTTGACAAAGGAGTTAAACATATTCACTAGAAGAAAGAGTGCCTCTTTAATAAATGGTGCTGAAAAAAATTGGTTTTTCACATGCTAAAAAAACTATATATATATATATATATCACTGTGCACTAGGCTAAAATAAAAATGAGTCTAGGCTAAAATAAAAATGAGTCAAAGATCTAAATATTAAAACAAAAACACTAAATCTGCTGGAAGAGGGAATAGGTCAAACTCTTGATGATATAGGTATAGGCCAAGGCTCCATGATCAAAACCTTGATAGCATGGTGAATACTATAAAGAATCAACAACTGGAATCTTATCTTATTATTATTGTTATTATTATTTTGATATGAGTTATTGCTATGTAGCTCAGGTTAGCATTGAATTCACTATGTCATTCAGGTTGGCCTTTAATTTGTGGTGATCCTCCTGTGTCAGCCTCCTAAGTGCTGGGATTACAGACATGCACCACCACACCTGGCTGGGATCTTGTCTTATCAAAAAGCCTTTGCACAGCAAAATAAATTATCAAAAGAATGAAAAGACAGCCCACAGATTGGGAAGCAAATTTTAGACAGACTAATGTGTTCTAGATATTCAGAACCCCCAAGTTTGAAGACTCAATCCAAATATGGTCACCTGAGATTAATACATACTTCTCAGATGTATGGCAAATAAATAACTGGCAAATAAATATATGAAAAATATTCAGCATCATCTGTGGTTTGAGAGATGCAAATCAAAACAACACAGAGAGTCCCTCTCACTCCAGGAAGAATGGCTAAGATCAAGAAATCAAAAAATAACAAATGCTTGTGGGATGAAGGGAAAAGGAATACTTCTTCACTGTTGCTGGGGGTGTATACTTGTGTAACCACTATGGAGGTCAGTGTGGAGATTCCTAAAAAACTAGGAGTAGAGGTCTCATTTGACCCAGATAGTCCCCTACTTGATATCTTCACAAGAGAATTAAAAGCATCATACCATAGTGATATAGGGACATCCATGTTTATAGCAGCATGGTTTGTAATAGCTAAACCTTAAAAACAGCCCAAATGCCCATAAACTGATGAGTGGATAAAAATACACTTTTTAATACAGTGAGATACTACTCAACCATAAAGAAAGGTAAACTAGAGCCATTTGTAGCTAAATGGATGGAGCTTGAGACAATAACCTTAAATGAAATAAACTGGAAACATATATCTAAATATCACATTGTCTCTTTGGTGTGATTAACTGAAAGTGCAAATAAGGACAAAAATCTATGATAGAGATTGCAAAATCGGAAGAAAATGTTCAAATGGGAAGGTGAACTAGGGACAGGGGAGGAAGAAAGGAAGGAAATGAAAAGAAAAAAGTGAGAAAAGAAGGATAAAATGGAAATGACGCTTTGTAAAGGAGAGAATGAAGTTGAAGGGAAGTGAGGGTCATGGGGAAAAAGGAGGAATCAAGATATATCAGGTACAGGTAAAAATTACCTATTATAATTATGATTATGAATATCTAAATTGACTAATAAATTTAATGAAAAATAAGTAAAATAGACAATAGATAACAATAGACATTTCTCAAAACAAGCTTCACAAATGACCAACAGAAAAATAAAACAGTGCTTTACCTTATAATCATCAGAGAAATTCAAATCTCAATGAAATATCAACTCACACTGGTTAGAATGGCTTTTATCAGAAAGATGAATGAAGCAAGCTGTTATGGTTTGTGTTTGGATGTTCTCCCAAAGCTTCATTGGTCATGGGAGCAGGCTTTTCCAGTTGGCTGAGTCTAGAGTTTGTGATTGGTTCATTGTCTAGTACAGGGACTGGTGATGTGAGTGATTCAGCCACCATATGGTGGCTAGCTTGCCTACAATATAAAGGAGGGAAAGAGGCTTACTCCTCCCTTTTACCCCTTTTGCTCTTGTTGCTTTTGCTGTCTTCTGATGCCCTGAACAGTTGATGTCCCAGAGCTAGATAATCATGGACTGAAACCTCCACAAATTATGGACTAAACAAACCTTTCCTCCCATAATTTTGGACATTGGGTATTTTGCATCAGCAATGAGAGAAAAGTAACTAACACACAAGGCATGGTGGCACACATACTTCCCAATGCTTTAGGAACCTCAGGTGGGAGGATGGTCATGTTGGGAAATTTAGTGATTTAATGAGTCCTTGTCTCAAAAATAAAATCCAACATAAAAAGGACTGTGGGTGAAACGTATTGTGGAGGCTTTGGGTTCAATTTCCAGTACCAAAAATTTACCCCAACACTTATAAATAATGAGTAAACCAAATACTACCCTTCAAACAAATGAAGAAGGAAAAAAAGTCAAAAGATAAATGAAAGCAAGTGTTGGCAAAGATGTGGAAGAAAGGTACTTCCTATACATTTCTGGTGATACTGTGAACTGGTTTAGCCTTTAAGAAAGACAGCATATAAAGTCCTTTAAAAACTACAAATAAAACTACCATATGAGTTACTAATTGCATTACTGGTTATACATGCAAAGGAAATGTAATCAGTGTGTTGATCACAGGATGGCTGCATTTCCATATTCATTGCAGCACTATTTACAGTGGCTAAGAAGTGGAAACACTTAAATGCCTATCAAATAAGGAATGGACAAAGAAACTGTGGTAAATATATATATTTGGATACTATACCACCATAAGAAAAAATGAAACCCTATCATTTGCTACTACATAGATGGAACTCAAAGACATTATGTTAAGTGTAATAAGCCAGGCACAGAAAGACAAATACCCCATGCTCTCACTCATGTAGAATTTTAAAAAGTTGCTCACATAGAAGTTGAGAGAACAATATTTACATGATTGGAGAAAGTGGAGGAGTAAGGAGTGGGAAAATGTTGATTAATAGGTATAGTTACAGTTAAAGAAGTAAGTTCTGGTGTGCTATTTCTTGGTAGGGTGATTAGATAATGATAATGTACTGTATATTTCAAAGAATGTAGAAGAAAGTATTTTGAGTATTTTTACCACTTAAATATGATAAACATTAGGGATATATATATATATATATATATATGCTTTTCTTCATTTGAACATTATGCAATTTATACAGATATTCAAATAGGACATGCTAACCATTAATAGGTACAATCATTTTGTGAGAAAAATAAAAACAAAATGAAAATACACCCCTGTGTATTATTTACTTGCCAATAAAATATTTCAAGTGTCTGGCTGAATTAAAATGTCAAAAACAGGTAACAAATATAATTTGTGCCAGTGACACAATAAGGCCTGGGTGGTATGTGTAGGATGGACAGGTGATTTTAGTTGCCTGAAAAGATCTGAAGCACCAATAACAAAATAAGTCAAATTTTGGTTCACATCAATACTCCTAGGCTTGTCTGCCTGGGGAGAATACAGGACTTACCAAACAATGGCCCGGCAGTAGGAATTCAAGTGACTGGTCCCTGCCCTAAAGCAGGTGACTCAGTGACTGGGGGAATGCCAGTGACATAGTAGGGCCATGATTAAGGCACAGAGATGGATAGGTGAGACTACAAAGATTGAAAACAATGAATTATGGACAAACAGGTGGTAAGTTAAATGAACCAGCATTGTGCTTAGTGAAAACACACATGGAATAAAACCACGTGTTTTGGCATTAGGCCTCTTTTTTGTGCTTCTTTCTTTGTTTCTTTTTAAAAATTACTTTTATTTTACCTTGATTTATTTTTGTTTTTATCTTACTTTCATTTTCATTTTCTTTTCTTTTCTCTGAGTTTTTCTTTTTTCTTTTCCTTCTTTTTATTTTAAAGAGAATAAAACAAATGAGAACAGAACAAAGCAAATTAGAAGAGAACAATGTAAGCAACACAGCATTTCACAATAGGACAACCAGATACAAACAGTAGCTACCATAATGTCGCTTTTCTTTGAAACAGTTGAGCATATCTTCATTCACAGTAATATCAAACATAACAAGATTATATAAAACCATTCAAGAGAAGGAAAGTATTACAGGACACTCAAAACCAAATAACAATGAACAATGGCTACTATAATATCTCATTTTCCTTAAAATTTTGTTTATACTGTCACATATAATAAAATGTAATAAGACACAACAGGATAGAACTAATCAAAACAGAAGAATAAAAGCATGCTAGGACTTCAAAGCAAGATGGTAGTAAATCAGCAATGACTGCCATAATATCTTGTTTTCTTCAAAGTAGCTATTCATAGCATTACACATGATAAAATCAAACAAAACAGAACAACATCATTCCAACCAATGAATGAAAACATTATGACTTCAAAGCAATATAATGGGAAACCATGACTACCATAAAATCTTGTATACTCTTGCCACTTATACTAGGGAGACTATAAGGTATTTACACATGTGAGTTTGATTTACTTCACTTATGAATATGGTCTCAAGTTGCATCTATTTATTTATAAATATCTCAATGTGATCATTCTTTATAGCTGAGTAGTATTACATTGTATAAAAATACCATATCTTTTTTATCCATTCCTCAGTTGATGGACACTTAGGTTGTTTCCAAGATCTGGCTATTACAAATTGTGCTGCTATAAACATGGGTGCACATATATCATGAGATATGATGCTTTCAGTTCTTCTGGGAATATGCCTAGAAGTGGAATAGCTGGGTCAAATAGGACTTCTAATCCCAGATTTTTGAGGAACCTCCAGACTGACCGCCACGGTGGTTGCACCAGTCTACACTCCCACCAACAGTGTAGAAGAGTTCCTTTTGCCTGCAGCCTCTCCAGCATTTGTTGTTGGTGGTTTTGTTTATCCTGGCCATTCTTTCTGGGGTAAGATGGAATCTCAGTGTGGTTTTAATTTGCATTTTTCTAATGACTAATGATGCTGAACATTTTTTCATGTATTTATTTGCCATTTGTATTTCTTCATCTGAGACCTGTGTATTTATCTCAGATGCCCATTTTTGGAATGGGTCTTTGAATTTCAGGGGTCTGATTTTTTAACATTCTTTATATGTTTTAGACAGAAGTCCTTTGTCTGAGGGACAGTTCACTAAGATTTTTTTCCCAATTTGTGGGTTTTCTTTTCACAATGCTGGAGATTTCTTTCGACATGCAGAAACTATTTTTTTTTGTAATTCATCTTTTAGATCCAATTTATAAGAAATACAGAACTTAGAAAAACATCTCAGACTGTACCACAGGGATGTAGTCAACAAAATCAAAATGGTAGCAAATTCTGTCAGACAAACATCTAGTTCTTCAACCATTATAAGAAATAATATAGATGGAAAACTACAGATTGGAAGAAATGTAAAAGGCACAGCGATTAATTTTGATGTGTGGACCTTATTTGGATCCTGATTCAAGCAAATTGTAAGAAAAAATAGTATTTAGGAAAAAATTAGAAATTTGAACTCAGACTACATAGTTGATGGTATTAAGAAGTTCTTACTAATATCTAAGTGTTATGATGGTATTATGATTACATTTTTCAAAGGAGTCAGCTTTTGGAGATGATATATTTATAGATGAAATAATAGATTCACTATTTTCTTCAACATAATAGTGGGAGGGGCAAAAAGGTGGGGATTAGATGACATAAGATTACTTATGAATATGTGATTATAGAACCTGAGTGAGACAGAAAGATATATATATATATATATATTTGAAATTTTATATTATAAAAGATTAAAATTTTATATTATAGAAGGTTAAACAGTCATAAAACTGAGATATAGGTTCTAAATCTGGCTCTGATAATATTGTGCTCTGAGCCTGTGGGCTAATTACTTTTCTCTCTAAGCTTTTATTTTCTCTGTTAAATAGAAAATATGAAACTCATCTCAACACCTTTTCCAATGCCTAAAACGACAACAGGTATTATTAAGTAACTACAGGCATACTTATGAGCTCTGTGACATAAGAAAGTTACTTCAACTTTACAAGCTTCAGTTTGCTTATCTGTGAAAGATGAGGAAAATACTACCTAATTTTTAAGACTTTTGCGAGGTAAATTGGACATTGTATATTAAAGCCTCCAACATAGTACTTGGCACATGGGTACCACTCAAAGATTACCTATCATTATTATTATTACACTTGCTGCATCTAAGAAATATCACTAGATGAAATCTGTATGATTGATTGAGTAACTCATTTTTGCGATAATGTAGATTGAAACTAGTGCTTTCACCCAGAGCTACACCCTCAGCTCTTTTTCTTTTTAATTTTCTATTTTGAGATAGAGTTTAACTGAGTCACTAAGCTGCCCAGGCTGGGCTTAAACGTATGCTCCTATTGGATGCACCACCACGCCCAGACTATACTTTTCCTAAAGATCTTTTTATCTCTTTCTTTCTCCATACCTCCTTTCGTTAGAATAAAGGCAAGACAATCTGAAACTTCCCCTCTAAAATTAATTGGAACAACATGGCCAATAACATAAGCCAGAAGAAGTCAGCTCTCCTCTCCAGTAAGTCACTGCTGTGAGTCTGGAAAGAGCAAGGTGCAGCTTTCACCGTTTTCAGAATTTAGTATGCAGCTGTTCTCCTGGAATGCCACATATCCTGAAGGGGCGCCCAAGCGCTAAAAGCAGAACTCAGGCAATCAGCCAAGGCAGCCAAGCTCATTCATTTACAAGGTGGCCTCATTTCAAATAAAATGGGCACTGTCTGTGTTCCCTCTCTCTAACCAAGAGCTGTGAGCTCTTTGAGGGTAAGGTTAATTTGTCTTTAGAGTTGATACTCCAAGCAACGCAGTTCAGACAGAACAGATACTCAGTAAGTGTTTTGGCTTTGGTTCTAGTTCTTGTTTGAGACAGGGTCTTGCTATGTGCCCAGGTTGGCCTTGAACTCAGATGTTCAAGTTTTCCTCCTGCTTTGGCCTCCCAAAATAGCTGGGACAACAGGCTCACACCACCAGACCTAGCTAATGAACATTTTTTGAATGAAAGAACTTTTTATTCTTTTGTTTTATTTGGTTAGGAGTAGGAAAAGAACACTGATAGGCATACAAAGTACTAATTACTGAAGCGATTTCCTTAACAATTTTTGAAAAGGAGTACAAAATTGACCACAACTTCCAAGTCATTATGGATCCCCAAATATACCTTAAATAGTCCTGAGCCTGTACTCATACTTTCTCTCCATCTGTTAATCTCAATCTCTCCCTATCTATTATCCATCTATCACCTGTTATATAGGTCTGGTATTTTTATAAGATTGAGAAAGGGTCATCTTTTAATTTTTTAAGCATCCAGTGCAGTTCTTTGTACACTCAAGATACCTGATAAGTATTTGGTACATTTACTGGCAAAACTTTAAAGAATGGGAAATATAATATTCAACCCAATTTAAACTATAAAACATGTAAGCTTTTAAAAATACATTTTATTTTTAAGATCTTCTTCCTTAAAAAGTGTACATGTTGATCTGGGCATGGTTTCACGTGCCTGTAATCCTAGCAGAGAAGGAGGCTATGGCAAGTCCAAGTCACATCTGGGCATTTTGTTGGGACCCTGTTTCAAATAAAAAATTAAGAAAAATGGGTGGGGATATATATCTCAGCACAAATGCCTTGGGATATATATATATATATATATATATATATATATATATATATATATATAGTTTTTAAAATTTATTTAAAATAGAGAAAAGAAGAACAAAAAGCAAAAGGCATAAACAACAACAAACTCAAAAACAATATCAATATAGGTTTTCACAACAGAATGAAAGAATTTAACAATGACTGTTATATTTTTCTTTTCCTTTTCAAAGAAATAATAGAAAATTAAAGAAAATAGAAAAGCAGAAAAGGGTAGAACAATACAGAATTCAAGGAATCCAAAGGAAAAAATAATTCTCATCATAGACTCACTAGTTGATACATTACTCGTTGTTGTTTCAAAAAATAGTTGTCGAAGTTATATAATCAAAGCATAAATAGTGTCTAGACACTCAAACACTGACAGCTCAAATCTTTCTGTTTAATGTTTCAACAGAAATTCAGTAATATGGTCAACTATCTTACACACTATGCATTTCACTATACTCTTTAGAGCACTTTCCTTCTCTTTCACTTTCACAATATCTATCATACTCCAATATTGGGTCAGTTTTTCTTATTTTTTTACACTAGAGAGATAATGTGATATTTACTTATGTGAGTCCTGTTTATTTCACTAATGAGGATATTTTCAAGTTGGCTTCATTTACCTATAAAGGCCACAAGATCATCATTTTTATGGCTGAGTAGTATTCCATTGTATAAAAATACCACATCTTTTCCATCTACTCTGCAGTTGATGGGCATTTTGGTTGTTTCCAAGAATTAGCTATCACAAATTGTGCTGCTATGAATATAGGTACACATGTATCGCTGTGACCTGATGTTTTCAATTTTTCTGGGAAAATACCCAGGAGGGGAATAGCTGGATTGAGTGGAGTTTCCAACCCTAGGTTTTGAGGAATCTCCATACTGACACCACAATGGTTGCACCAGCCTGCACTCCCACCAACAGTGGAACAGTGTTCCTTTTCCCCGCATCCTCGCCAACATTTGTTATCAGTTGTTTTCTTGATGGCAGTCGTTCTTTCTGGGGTGAGATGAAATCTCAATGCTGTTTTAATTAGCATTTCTCAAAAGACATGTGATGGTGAGCATTTTTTCATGTATTGATTTGCCATTTGTATATCTTCATCTGAGAACTGTGTGTTCATCTCAGATGCCCATTTTTGGAGAGAGTCTTTGAATTTGGGGGGCTTGATGTTTTTCAGTTCTTTATATATTTTGGATACAAGTCCTTTGTCTGAGGGATTGTTGGCTAAAATTCTTTCCCATTCTGTGGGTTTTATTTTCACTCTGATGGTAATTTCTTTTGAAGTAAAGAAACTTTTCAATAATATGAGACCCCAGTTGTTGTGTCTTTGAAGTATTTCCCATGTGGTTTGTGTTTTATTCATGAATTCTCTGCCTACCCTTATGTCTCCAATGTTTTTATCTACTTTGTCTTCCAGTAGATTTAGTGATTCTGTTTTAATATTTAGATCCTTGATGCATTTTAACTTTAGTGTATCTTGATAAGCATGGGTCTGTTTTCAGTCTTTGGCATGTGGAAAGCCAGTGTTTCCAACACCATTTATTAAAGAGGCTATCTTTCCAGTGAACATGTTTAGTCCCTTTGTCAATTATAAGGTGGATTAGTGTCTTTGTGGTACTGTTTGTATCTTCTAATCTGTTCCATTTATCCTCAGATCTATTTCTTTGCCAGTATCATGCAGTCATGATTTTATGACTGTGGCTTTGTATTATAGTTTCAAATCAGGGATTAAGATAACTCCTGTCCTGCCTTTGTTGCTCAGAATCACCCTTGCTACTCTCAGTTTCTTTTGTTTCCAGGTGAATTTTAAGAATATTTTTTCTAGATCTGTAAGGTATGTCAATGATATTTTTATTGGGATCTCATCAAATCTGTATAACACTTTTGGGAGTATGATCATTTTCACAATGTTTGTTCTACCTAACCAAGAGCAGGAGAGAGCCTTCCATTTTCTAATATCCTCTTCCATCTCCTTTTTTAGCATTGTATAATTTTCAGCATATAGATCTTTTACATTTTTGGTTAGGTTGATTCCTAAGTAGTTCATTTCTTTAGATGCTATTGTGATATTTCCATAATTTTTCTCTTGGTGAGATGTTTGTTTGTGTACAGGAATGCTGTTGATTTTTGCACATTGACTTTGTATCCAGCTACACTGTTGAATTTGTTTATTACCTCTAGTAGTCTTTTAATGGAGTTTTTAGGGGCTTCTACATAGAGGAGGAGGTCATCTGCAAATATTGATAATTTAAATTCTTTTTTTCCTATTTTTATTCCTTTTATTTCTTCGCCTTGTCTGATTGTTCTGGCTAATATATTTAGAACTATATTGAATAGGAGTGGTGATAGTGGACATCCTTGTCTTTTTCATGATTTTAGAGTGAAGGCTTTCAGTTTTTGTCCATTTACTGTAATGTTGGCTGTTGGATTGTTATAAATGGCCTTTATGAGACTGAGGTACATACCATCTATTCTGAGTTTCTGTAGTGTTTTTATCATGAATGGGTGCTGGACTTTATCAAAAGATTTTTCTGCATCTATTGAAATGATCATGTGATTTTTATTTTTGGCTCTGTTGTTGTGGTGTTTTACATTTATTGATTTGCGTGTGTTAAACCATCCCTGCATTCCTGGAATAAATCCCACTTGGTCATGGTGTCTAATCTTCTTGATGATTTGCTGCATTCTGTTTGCTAGTATTTTATATGTTCATTAGTGAGACTGGTCTGTAGTACTCCTTTTTGGTTTGGTCTTTCTCTGGTTTTGATATAAGGGTGATACTTGCCTCCGAGAATGATTTAGGCAGGACTGCTTTTGTTTCAATTTCACTGAAGAGCTTAGGGAGTGTTGGCATTATATATTCTCTAAATTTCTTGTAGAATTTAGCTGTGTAGGCTTCAGGACCTGGGTTTTCCTATGTTGGTAAGTTTTTAATAATATTTTTGATTTCCGTAGCTGATATTGGGTTATCAAAAATTGCTAGATCTTCTTGATTGAGCTTTGGCAGTTCATATGTTTCTAGAAATTTGTCTATTTCCTCTGTATTTTCCACCCTATGTGAGAAGAGATTTTCAAAGTAGGTTTCCATGATCTTTTAAATTTCTGCGGGATCTGTACTAATTTCCCTCTTTTCAGTCCTTATTGCATGGACTTGGATTTTTTCTTTCTTTTCTTGATAAGTTTAGCTAGGGGTTTATTAATTTTGTTCATCCTCTCAAAAAACCAGCTCTTTGATCCTTTAATTCTTTTTTTAGTATTTTATTTAAAAAGAAGAAATAAACAACCAAACAAAACATAAAATAAGGTAGCACCAATACAGAATTCCAAAAGGAAAAAAGAAATGAAAAAAAACACTAAGAAATCACTACTTGATAAGTTACATACTGTCATCTTGAAGATAGGTGTTCAAGTTACAAAATGTAAAGTATCATGTCATCTGCAAATAATGATAATTTAACTTCCTCTTTTCCTATCTTTACTCCTTTTATTTCTCTTTCCTGTCTTATTGCTCTGGCTATATTTCCAGTACTATGTTGAATAGCAGTGGTGATAATGGACATCCTTGTCTTGTGCCTGATTTTAAGGTAAAGGCTTTCATTTTTTGACCATTCAATATGATGCTGGCTGTTGGTTTGTCATAGATGGCCGTTATCATATTGAGATAAAGACCATCTATTCCAATTCTTAGAAAGGTTCTTATCATGAATGAGTGTTGGACCTTATCAAAAGCTTTTTCTGCATTTATAGAGATGATCATGTGGTTCTTACTTTTGGTTCTATTGATATGGTGGATTACAGTTATTGATTTATGTATGTGAACCATCCCTGCATTCCTGGGATGAATCCCACTTGGTCATGGTGTATAATCTTCTTTTTTTCTTTTTTTTGTTTTTTTTAAAGAGAAAAAACCAAACAAACAACCAAAGAAAAGAGAAAAATGATAGCAACAATACAGAATTCCAAAGGGAAAAAATAAAAGAACTGCAACAACAAAAGTGAAAACACTAAGAAACCGCCTCTTGATGCATTACATACTATCATCTTTGGAAATAGTTGTTCAAGTTACAAAATGAAGCACACAAAGAAGACATTCAAACAGTGAGACTGTTAACAGTTCTACTCAACAATCTAACAAAAACAGTAATATGGTCATCTGTCTTCCACACTTAAACATATATGTGGGTATATCGTTTAGAGCACTTTCTTTTCCTCTCTTTTTTTTACAGTAGCAATTAAAAATTGTGGGTTTTATTAATCCTACAGTTCTTATTATATTTTACACTAAGGACACAATGTGATATTTATAAATATGATTCTTATTTATTTTGCTAATGAGGATAGTCTCAAGTTGTCTCCATTTCCCTCTGAAGGCCTCAAGATCATCCATTTTATAGCTGATTAATTCCATTGTGTAAAAATGCCACATCTTTTTCATCCACTCGGCAGTTAATGAGCATCTTGGTTGTTTCCAAGATTTAGCTATTACAAATTGTGCTGCTATAAACATGGGTATACATATATCACTGTGATGTGAACTTTTCAGTTCTTCTGGGAAAATACCCAGGAGGGGAATAGCTGGGTTTAATGGAGCTTCCACTGCTAGTCTTTTGAGAATTCTCCATATTGATTTCCATAGTGGTTGCACCAGTTTGCACTCCCACCAACAGTGGAGCACTATTCCTTTTGCCTTGCAGCCTCACCAACTGATATTTGTTATCAGTTAATTTCTTGATGGCAGCTATTCTTTCTGTGTGAGATGGCATCTCAATGTTGTTTTAATTTGCATTTCTCAAATGACCAGTGATGGTGAACATTTCTTCATGTATTTATTTGCCATTTGAATATCTTCATATGAGAAATGTGTGTTCATCTCAGATGCCCATTTTTGAAGAGGGTCTTTGAATTGGGGGTTGATGTTTTTCAATTTTTTATATGTTCTTGATATAAGTCCTTTATCTGAGGGCTTGCTGACTAGAATTCTTTCTCATTCTGGGGGTTTTATTTTCACTCTGATGGTGAATTCTCTTGAAGTGCAGAAATTTTCAATAATATGAGATCCCAGTTGTTGATTCTCTAAAGTGTTTCCCATGCAGTTTGCGTTTTGTTCATGAATTCTCTGCCTACACCTATGTCTCCAAGATTTCTACCTACATTTATCTTTTAGTAGAGTTAGTGTTGCTGTTTTAATATTTAGGGCTTTGATCCATTTAGACTTTAGTTTTGTGCATGGTGATAGGCATGGATCTAGTTTCAGTCTTCTGCATGTGGAGAGCCAATTTTTCCAACACCATTTATTAAAGAGGCTATCCTTCCTCCAGTGAACATGTTTAGCCCCTTTGTCTAACATCAGGTGGCTGAGTGTCTTTGTACCTATACTTGTATCTTCTAATCTGTACCATTGATCCTCAGGTATATTTCTTTGCCAGTACCATGTTGATTTTATCACTGTGGCTTTGTAGTACAGTTGCAAGTCAGGAATTGAGATGACTCCTGCCTTGCCTTTATTGCCCAGAATTGTCTTTGCTATTCTAGGTTTCTTCTGGTTCCAAACAAATTTTAGGAGTGTTTTCTTTAGATATTTGAGGCATGTCAATGGTATTTTGATTGGGATTGCATTAAATCTATATAACAGTTTTGGGAGTATGGTTATTTTCACAGGGTTTGTTCTTCCTAGCAAAGAGCATGGAATGTCTTTCCATTTTCTAATGTCCTCTTCAATCTCCTTTTTTAGCGTAGTATAATTTTCAGTATATAGGTCTTTTACATCTTTAGTTAGGTTGATTCCTAAGTACTTCATTTTTTTAGATGTTATTGTGAAGGGCGATATTTCCATAATTTCTCTCTTGGTGAGGTTTTTGTTTGTGTACAAGAATGCTATTGATTTTTGCAAGTTGACTTTGTAGCCAGCTACACTGCTGTATTTGTTTATTACCTCTAGTAATTTTAATCAAATTTTAATGGAGTTTTTTGGGTCTACTATAGAGAGTATGATGTCATCTGCAAATAGTGGTAATTTAACTTCTTCCTTTCCTATCTTTTTTCCTTTTATTTCCTTCTCTTGTCTGATTGCCCTGTCTAGTGTTTCCAGAACTATACTGAATAGGAGTGGTGATAGTGGACATCCTTGTCTTGTTCCTGATTTTAAAGTGAAAGCTTTCAGTTTTTGTCCATTTAGTATAATATTGGCTGTTGGTTTGTCATCGATGGCCTTTATAAGGTTGAGGTAGACACTGTGTATTTCGAGTTTCTGAAGGGTTTTTAATCATGAATGGATTCTGGACCTTATCAAAAGCTTTTTCTGCATCTATTGAGATGACCATGTGGTTTTTGTTTTTGGCTCTGTTGATGTGATGTGTTACATTTATTGATTTGCATATGTTAAACCATCCCTGCATTCCTGGAATGAACCCCACTTGGTCATGATGTATAATCTTTTTGATGATTTGCTGCATTGTATTTGCTAGTATTTTATTGAGAATCTTTGCATCTACGTTCATTAGCAAGAGTGGCCTATAGTTCTCCTTTTTACTTGGGTCTTTTCTGGTTTTGGTATCAGAGTAATACTTGCCTCCAGGAATGAATTAGGGAGGATTGCTTTCTTTTCAATTTCATTGAAGAGTTTAAGGAGCATTGGCATCAGGTCTTCTCTAAATATCTTGTAGAATTCAGCTGTGAATCCATCAGGACCTGGGCTTTTCTTTGTTAGCAAATTTTTTGTTACATTTTCAATTTCAATAACTGATATTGGGTTATTCAAAATTGCTATATCTTCTTGGTTGGGCTTTGGTAGTTCATATGTTTCTAGAAATCTGTCCATTTCCTCTGTGTTTTCTTCTCTATGTGAGTAGATATTTTCAAAGTAGGTGTTTATGATCTTTTGAATTTCCATGAGATCTCTAGTAATTTCTCCCTTTTTGGTCCTTATTATGTGAATTTGGGTTTTTTCTTTCTTTTTCTTTCTAAGGTTAGCTAGAGGTTTGTCAATTTTGTTTATTCTCTCAAAAAACCAGCTTTTTGATTCATTAATTCTTTGTATTGTTTTTTCAGTCTCAATTGCATTGATTTCTGCTCTAATCTTTACAATTTCCTCTCTTCTATGAGCTTTAGATTTAACTTGCTCTTCTTTTTCTAGAAGCTTGAGATGAACCATTAGATTGTTTATTTGTGCTCATTCTGTTTTCTTGATAAGACCGCTTTCATTGCATACCACTGATTGCAATAGGTTGTTTCCGCATTTTCATTGAATTGTAGGTATTGCCTTATTTCTTCTTTAATTTTATCTGTAGCCCACTGGTTGTTCATAATGTTGTTATTTAGTTCCCATGTATTTTTTGCCAGTTTTGCAGTTTCTTTTGCCATTAATTTCCAATTTCAGTGTGCAATGATCAGATAATATGCCTTGGGCAATCTCAATACCTTTGCATTTACATAAAAATGCTTTATGGGACAATATATGGTCCATTTTGGAGAATGTTCCATGGGCAGCTGAGAAGAAGGTGTATTCTGATGTGGTTGGGTGGAACACTCTGTAAACATCTACTATGTCCAATTGCTCATAGGTATGATTCAGTTCTATTATTTCTTTGCTGATTTTTTGCCTAGTTGATCTATCTCTTTGTGCGAGTGTTCTGTTAAGGTCACCTGTAATAATTGTGTTCTTGTGTATTTCATTTTTCATGTCCTTTAGTATCTGTTTTATGTAGTTGCGTGCTCCTGTGTTTGGTGCATATATATTTATAATTGTTAGTTCCTCCTCTTGAATTTTTCCACTTATGAGTATGTAGTGACCTTCTTTGTCTGTTTTAATCACTTTAGGTTTGAAGTTCACATTTTCTGCAAAT
>PVJX010020512.1:0-33242 GCA_004027295.1 Dolichotis patagonum | reverse complement strand
ACAAAGGTATCATTGCAAAATTTTAAGCAAAGCACTGATGTGGTCAGATTTAACAGATACATCACCTCTAGAAACCTTCCCCCAGGAATGTTTTGAGCCAAATCCTGTGAGCCCATCTCCCTTGGGCCACCCCAAGCCTGCCTTCTTGTCCATCCTGATTAGCTCCACTTCCAACCTCACTAGATATGTCACATCTAAATAGGTCAGGCCAATCAGAGAGGTTCCTGGGGACTTTATCTTCCAACTTCCCAGGCTCAAGCAGAAATCATCAGTATGGGCAGCCTGGTTTCCAGCACTGAACGAAGGGTACACCAACAAGAAAGGCAACCATGGCTGCTTCTCAGACTAAAAAACAGAATGATCTTCTCTTTCTGGCGGTCCTTGAGTTTGCTCAGAAAAGCTTTAGGTTTAGGCAGGTAAGACCAATAAAATCTGTCTCCAGTTTGGTGGTTTTTGCTGCAGGCAGCTATTTCCATCACCAGACTGTGCTAAATACTGCAGCATGTGAATACTTAGAATGCATGTTTCCATCATTTCTGGAGAGATCCTTAGACAATATCCCTGTGGCTTCTGGAATTGCGATAAATCTGGATATGGCAAGTTGAAAGCAAAGGGCTAAACCTTTGAAAGCCTGAATTCTTGAAGTTGATTTGTCGTCTACTATGGGACCTGGGGCTTGTCAGTTGTCAAATCTAAACATTAGTTTCTTGAGATTCTAAAAGGAATGGGTTTAGTTTGACAATTTAAATGAAATGCTCAAATTTCTTGAAAATTATAACTTAAAATTAGCTGAAGAAATAGAATATCTAAACACCCTTGCACCTAGTTAAGAATTTGAATTCATAATTTAAAAATTCTCCCTCTCTGCCCCTCCTCTCAACTGTAGACATGTTTCATCAAATATTTAAGGACAAAATAATGCCAATAATATGCAAATTCTTTCAGAAAATAAGGAAGAGAATTGCCTTCCACTCATATTGAGGCCATTATAACATGGGTAAGAAAATCTTTTGAGGACACTATAAAAATAGAAAATAATAGACCAATATGGTTCACTAACATATAGAATTCCTTAACAAAATTTTATCAGGTAAAATTTACCACTATCAATCAATTAAAGTGGGCATGTGAAAGAAAACTGTTTCACATCATTGAACTTAAGGCTGAGAAACTGTAATTCTATCATTTTATTAAAAATTTGAAAAAAAATTTTGAAGTCATTTTACTGACAAGTATTTTCCTCAGTGTGGGCTCAATTATTCTAGATGAGACATGAAGAAGCAAGAATCAGTTGTTTTGAGCAATCCATACGAAGGAAAACGTCATAAAATATTAAATGCCTCAAAGGATCTTAAGCTTGTTTGTTCTCATTTATGGTTGTATTACTAGCCCCCAAGGACAAAGCTTAACACAAACATCTATGATTGTTGAATGAATGAATGAATTCTGAGGAAAACAGACAAGCAGTTCTATCTTTATAGAGTTGTTATGGTTACTGCCATTGAGTCAAGGAGAATCAGTCATAAATGTTGAGGCTAGTGAATGGGTTCCAGCCTAAATGGATGGATCTTTCCGTTTAAGGTTCAGGCATCTATACACTGATTGTTCTTATATGAATAACTTTAGCCTTTTCCTTCCTCTGGGTAGCAGCACCTATCTAGCTGCCTCCTTGATATTTTCACCTGGCTGCCTCAATCACTTCTTAAGCTCATATTCTACTTCAGACTGTGTTGTCTTTCTGCTCTCCTTTCCCCAAATCTGGTCCTTTTTACAGAGTTTCTTATCTCAGTGAGACTCAAAACCATCCATCTAGTTATACAGGCCTGAACATTAGAAGACAGTCTGAGTACCTCTCCTTCATTCACCGCATCCTAATTAACTGTCAGACATAGCCGCTTTTCTCTCTCTTACATTTCCCACCCTGCTCTAAACTCCCACAATTCCTCACTTGGAAGATGGCAACAGTTTCTGATTGGTCTCCCTATCGCCATTTCCCGCCATACCATTCTGCACTTTGCTGCCTGAAGGATCTGTTCAAGATACAAAAGTTATTGACTCCATGTTAAAAACCTGTACGTGGCTGATCACTGCTTGTAAGAAAAAGATCAAATCCTCCAAACTGCTCTACAAATCCTTGGGGAAGCACAATCCTGCTGTCTTATGCAACACATACCACTCAACCCTTTCTTTCTGTATGTTTATTCCACTGACTTTAAGTCCATCCAACATAGCATGGTCCTTCCCATCTGTCTGCCCAGAGCCGCATTTTCTCTTCTCCTTATCTAGCAAATCCTTATGCACCACTCACATTTCTCATTTCTTCCTTGTGAAAGACTTCTCTAACCTTCTACCTCCACCTCTTTCCCAATAGGTTGTTGTAGACTCTCAAGAGAATCTTTTTCATTCTTTCATTTAGTTTATGATGAAATCTGTATTTGTTTAATGTTTGTATTTCCAAGTAAACTCCCTTTTGGGCAGAAATAGTGTTTACTTTAGCTCCCATTGTGTCTGCAGGGCTTAGCACAGTGCTTTGTACTCCATAGATATTCACTAAGTCATTGATCAGTGATCAACGAGTAAATGGATACATGGATGGATGAATGAATGAATTAAAGTTGCCTTTGGTAGTAGATTAGGGTTTTTAAATCTCAGCACTATTAGTGTTTTGGGAGGAATAAGTCTTTATTGTGTGTGTGCCAGTGGGGTGTGATTGTTTTATGCAGAATAGAATATTTAACAGAATTCTTGACCTCTATCCACTAGATGCTGGTAGTGCCTTCTCCACGTTTTGCTAAATGCTCCCTGAAGAGCAAAACAGAACCACTGTGGTGAACTGTATTAACTATTCAAAATATTTGCTTGACATTTTTGACTAAAAGTTTCTTTGTTGTCCTATGCATTGTAGGATGTTTAGCAGCATCTCTGGTCATTAGCTATTACATGTCATACTCCTTTTCTAGTTGGTTGACCCATTTAGCAATTAGGGATTCCTTCTCAAGTTCCTCCCTCTGTGATAAGTATATTTTTTCACCCCATTGATGTTGTGTCCGGCCTCATGAGTTGCTTTGGCCAATGGAATTTAGTAAACATGAACATCTTACCTGGGCAGAAACTGTAAGGTCAACAGAGATTCCAGTACTGCTCTTTTCCTTCTGGTTCATGAATGAGAATGGAACTGCCATTTATTCAGTCCTGGAATAAAGACAGACCCAGAGGAGAGCCCAAACCAGATTTCAGGTGACACATACATAAACAATGAATGTTGTTGTAAGCCAGGGACATTTTGGAGTTGTTTGTGATCACAATATGACTTAGTGATTTGGCCAACACTGGCTCAGTATGGGATGAGAATTGATCCTTTTGCATACTCTGCTGTAGGACACATGGTACCTGAACAAAGGGAAGAAATGTCACTCAGGTTCAAACCTCTAAGATATTTCTTCAGGTTCTTACTGGGATTTTAGGAATTTTGGATCCAGCAGGATTGCCAAGATAGTTTCATTTCTCAGCTCTACAATTTCCCTTTCAGTAACCTTCTTACTGAGCCTGAGTATGTTCCTACATTTTTGCAGCTCAAAAGAAGACAATAAAGCAAGAATGTGAGCGTGATATGAGTAGAGAGAGAAATCTTTTGCATTCACCCAGATATCCCCAGAATTAGTATACTGTGGAATGGAATAGGCATTCACTGTATGTTTATTTAATGAATCATCAGCAGAGATTTCCAAGCACTGTTCCTTCCTTACAGTTGGGTTATGGTCAGCAGCCTATTCACATAAGCAATACATATCATTTTTAGTCTGAAAAAACTGAGACAGGGAGTTCTTCATTCTTTGTCTATCCCACTAGCATAGTAGGAAGTACAGAAGTTTAGGAGGCAAAATTGTAGATGGACACATCTTGAATTTCTGCAGTATTATCACGGGGGAACTGGACTGCTGATGATCTGGTACAAATTCTCATGCTGGGTTGCTGTCCAACCCTGTGGTTCTGAACTGGGAATGATTTTCTTCCCCACCTCCAATTCACCCCAACTCGTTTGTGTAAGGTATAAAGTAAATAAATATATGAGGATCTGGTGTATTTACCACATGGAAATAGATAAATGAAAATGCAATGTTCAAATGGAGGGAGTTCGTGCCATGTAACTCTTGTGAATAGAGGTGGTCATCCTATGGCTGGTGGATCAAATCTGAGCCCCTAATAGTTTGTATAGTTTTATTGGAACACAGCCATATTCATTTGTTTTTGAATTACCTGTGGCTGCTTTTGTGTTACAAGGACACAGGCTAGTAGTTGCAACAGATACCATATGGCCTGCAAAGCTTAAAATATTTCTTGTTTGGCTCTCAACAGAAAGTTTGCCAACTCCCATTAAGAAAATGGGTTTGAATCTCAGCTCCAGGATTCATTAGCTGGTGACATTGAAAAGCCATAGCCCCTCTCTGAACTTTAACTTTCTCATCAGTCAAATGAAGACAGTGATAGGACCCATTTTGTGTGATTTTTTAAGGATTTAGTGAGCCCAAGGCCTTTGTACTTTACCTGGCACATATATTTAAAAAATGGCAGCTATCTTACTTATATTTTGGCATTAAGTCATTCATTTACGTGTTCATCCGCACAGATGCACTAGGCTGTGACTGAGTTCCAGACAGTCATACAGACAAAAGAGGAAGCAATACTTAACCCATACACTCAAGGAGTTTACTATTAAATGGAGCAAAAGATTTTTAAAATGATCGCTATTATTAAGCTTTTACTGCGTGCAACAACTGCTACTACTAATAAAAATAATAAAAATAAAATAAAGCTACTTGTCAGGCACAGGTAGAAGTATGTACTTCCTTGGGGTCTGGCAGTGACTTTTCCTCCTTCCTCACAGACACTGGCGGCCCAGAGAAAACATGTTTATCTTGAAAGCACCAAGCAGAGAAGGCATGGATGGGGCTGGGTTGGTGGAAAGACCCCATTTCTCAAACCCAGCTTGCTACACAGAATTATTCAAAGGGAAACCTTATCAAGCAGCCTTCCAGCTCAGTGTCATCCATCTTCTGAAGGTAATTCAATAGCCTTTGGTAGCTGATGATTTATGGGGCAGGTGGCCGCAGGGAGGTTGCTCTTTGTATTACAGCCTGTATTTTATCAATGACCAGCAACCTGCTGGCTGGGGCCAGAAGCAATAGCCTCTTTGTTTAATACTGTCAACCTCGGCCTTGACTGCAGCCAGCTCTGGGCCAGCAGACGGCTGGTGGATACTTGGGAAGACAAGGGGCTTTGATCATTCTAAGTTGAGAGCCATAGTTGTTAAGGTAGAACCACTAGGTCTTAATGCAGTAGAATCCTGTCTTCTATGAGAAGTGACCTTTGGCCTCTAAGCCTCATTTGATTCATGCTATAGTCTTGGGGGGGGGGCTGGTCATCCTGCTTTATAGATGAGATGCCAAATCTGAGAGGTAGTTATTCATCTTACGCCTAGATTAAGGAAGCAGAAGCAAGTTCTCTGTGAGGAAGGATAAGGCATTGGCTGCCTCTAATGTCCTGGTTTTAGCTTTTTGTCTTATTGCTACTTTGTTCTAAACATGCCAAGGCAATCTCCATGAAGCTTAAATATTGCTTTCTTATGCATAACTCATTTGAAATATGTAGCACTGTGCCCAACACACAGTAGGTAGGTGCTGAATAATGACTAAAGTGTCCAGCCCTTATATGTGGTATTGTCTATTCCTGAAATACTGCCCATCCTATTGCTTTGTTTGTCCTTAAGGTCACAGTTTAGATATCATCTTGTAAAAGTCAATATTTAATCTGGAAAATAGAAATTGTGCCAGCTAGTTTAACCAAGGGAATTTAGTGCAGAGAATTGGTTAACCATCTATTGGAAGGTGAAAAAATAAAGAGAGAGCACTGAGGTCAAACATAGTAACTTCAGTGGGTTACCTATGCATTTCTGCATAACAAATCACTACAAGACCAGCAACTTGAAATCACAAACATTCTCTGTGAGTCAGAAAGATGGGCAGAACTTTATTGGATCTTATAGTTCAGGATCCTTTACTAGGCTACAGTCAAGGGATCATGTGAGGCTATGATCTCATCTGAAGTGTCATCTGGGGAAAGATCTACTTCCAAGCTTACTCCATTAGTTATTCAATTTCCTCATAGACTGTTGGGCTACAGAATTTAGTTCACTGTCTGTTTGCTGAAGGTCTCCCTCAGTTCTTTGCCATATCAGCTCCTCTGTAAGGCAGCTGACAACATTGAGGTTTGTTTATTGGAGTGAGTGAGCAAGAAAGAAAGACCATAATGGGGGCTACAGTCTTGTTGTTTAGATTCAAGTAACAGACTGTAATCTCTGCTATTAGAAGGAAGTCCATCATCTATTCTAGGGGAGGATATTTTACCTAGGCATACCTTCCTGGGGACAGAGATCACAGGGACCATCTCAGTAGATGAGTATGACAGGTAGAAAAAAAAACTGATGATGTTCTAGAGCTTCACAGACAGAGGGAAGAGCTTGGAGTTTCAAATCTAAGTTTGGAAGAGCGTCCTCATAAGCTTGAGACCAAATCTGAGGAGGTGGTCTTGGATAGCCCAGACTGGACATGCGATGTTTTTCCAGGAGCATGAGAGGTATGTCTGAAACCTAGAACTAAGTGCTGATTCTGGAACCATCTAGCATTGCCTAGGATGTGGGGAAAACACCAGCAGTGTCAGAAACAGGATGCAGACATCTGCTTCTGTTATGTGTTGAACTATAGACCCCCCCCATTCATATAATAAATTTCTAACTCACAGGGCCTCAGAATGTAACAATATTTGGAAATAGAGTCATGGCATATTTAATTAGTTAAGAGGTAGATTCAGTTGAGACTTCATCCAATATGATGGGCATCCTAATAAAAAAGAGAAATTTGGACACAAGCATGCCCCTTGGGTGGAAGATGTGGCAATAGGAGGGAAGTGATCAGGGTGGTGTTCTTATAAGTCAACAATGCACAAAATTGTCTACAGACCACCTTGGTCTTGGACTGTGGGAGGTCGAGGTCCTGAGGTCTGGTTGGCCACCCTGGCAGAAAAGAGAGTCTGAGCACACTCAGATTCCATGCTCCGTGGCACACCAAGTAGAGCATTCCTGCCAAGGCCGCCCCGCTTGGAGCCCGCCCCACAGATCATCCCCGCCTTCTCTAAGCTCACTTCTGCCCTTCTCTAAGCTCACTTCCACCCTCCTTCTTTAGCCTTATATATACTGCTACACTTCCGCAATAAAATCAGATCTGTGCCATCAGCCTGGTCTCCGGAGTTGTATCTGCGTCATCCCTTGCCAGTCCCCCGCGAG
This sequence comes from Dolichotis patagonum, assembly GCA_004027295.1. NCBI lineage: Eukaryota > Metazoa > Chordata > Mammalia > Rodentia > Caviidae > Dolichotis > Dolichotis patagonum. The sequence continues at coordinate 25,903 of PVJX010020512.1, read as the reverse complement.
ACCCAAAAACGCCACATTGGACTTTGATCACCTAAAACCGTGAGGTAACAATTGTTTTTGTTACTCAGGGCGTAGTCCAGGGTTTGACCCTTATATCTATTTTTTCTTTCCATCATTTCAATTATCCAGAATCAACCACTTTCTGAACATTCCAGAAATTAAAGCATTCATGAGTTTTAAGTAGCATTGTTGACATTATATTAATATATATTCTGTTTTATTTTTAGTTGCTGTTAACCTCTTACCATGCCTAGTTTATAGAAAACCTTATCATAGATATCCTAATATAGGGAGCATAGTACATATAGCACTGAGTACTATCTATGTTTCAGGTATCCTCAGGGGTTTTGAAAGGCATCACTGGTGGATAAGAGAGGACTATTACACTTCATTATTAGAATTCCAAGAAACCAATTCAGCCACCTTTAGCTTTGATGTCATCTCCAGCACTGCACTTACCAGGGATGCCAGTGAGCTGCCATTGAGGATCACCACACAGATCATAGAAGAATGGATAGACACTGAGAGTCCTTCAAGGAAGCCTTTGGTGACCTCCTCCTTTCTCCCCATATAGGGCCCGGATGGGCCTCTTGCTCTCCTCCGTATCTCCTCGGTGCTCTGTACCATCTTCTGTGAAAGCCCTTACTATAGCTCTTATGCCAACTCATTCCTTGTCTGTATATTTTCCTACAACAAGGTCCTTAAATTTTTTAACACTAGGTCTGGTTTTGTGGAAGGTAATTTTCCTATAGACAGGGGTGAGGCATGGTTTGGGAAATGATTCAAAAGAGTGTTACCTAGATCCCTCCCTATGTGTACTTGCAGTTCACGGTAGGGTTCATACTCATATGAGAATATAATGCCACTGGTGATCTGAGCAGGTGAAGTGCAGGCAGTAATCAGAAAGACAGGTAGCCCTGTAAATACAGATAAAGTTTCCCTCTCTTACCAGTTGTTTGCCTCCTCCTGTGTACATGCGTTCCTCATGGGCCATGGGTCTGTGGCCTGGTGGCTTGGGGTTTGGAGGTGCCTTTCCTAACTATGAATTTCATGAGGGCAGGCATTCTGTTCTTTTTGCTCCTTTCTATTTCTGGTGCCAAGCATGGTTTCTGGCACATAGTAGGTTAATGAATAGTCATTAAATTGAAGGGAAGAAGGAAGAAAAATGAGGAAAGGAGGAATGTAGTGAATAACGGAGGAAGGGAAGGAGGGAGGGAGGGAACAACAAATGATGACAGAAGCAGAGAAAATGATGCTTTAATGCAGGATGGTTGAGTTAGATTTTAACAGCTATCATATTATATATGTATTATTTCATTTAGTTTTTTAATAAACCTATAATACAGGTACTTTTATTTCCATTTTGATTACAGAAAGCGGGGCATAAAAGGGATAAAATGATTTTCCCTATGTTGCAGGTAGATGGCAGAGCACGAGTTTGAACCCTCCTTCTACTGTCTAGGTCTTCTTTCCCACCACATTTCTAGAGCTATCCTGTGTTAAGAATTTATAATATTCCAGGAATTGGATTAGATGCTATCTTCATATATCTATCTCTACCCATATTTATATTATTACATTATCATTTAATCCTCATTTCATAGAGTAACCAGTGTTGATAGAGAGCTAGAAATGAAAACGAATATTCCACTTAAATCCAATTCCAGAGTGCAGTCAGATAGCTGAAAATCAACCAATGTAGCTCCGCTAAAAGTGGATTAATAAATTGTTGATATATCTAATGGTTTGTTTAATTGATGGCTTCTGCCATTATTAGGGGAGAGTTAAGAGGGGTTTTTATGATTATAAGACCAGTATCAATTAGTCTTGGAAACAAGAGTACAAATACAAATGTTATTTGTCTTGTTGCCAAGCAAAACAAACACCTATTCTTGTAGCCAAAGCTTTAAGAATTTATTCAGCAAATATTTGAGCATCTAATACGTGTTTGGCATGGTTCTCACAGCTGTGTGAAATATCAAGTATACAAGGCATTTCCTGTCCCGAGGGACCTTGTGATGTAGTTAAAGAAAACTGATATGCACACATGGAATGTTAACTGACAAAACAAGGCCATCTAGGGTAGACATCAAATTAGTGGAATGGACAGTAGAAAAATGGTGCTTAGGGGAGTTCAGGGGGAGGGCATGTTAATGGTAATAGTAATGAAGAAATTCAGTATCATTTCATTAAGCGCTAATTGTATTCCAAGCACTGTACTACGTGCTTTACGTTTACTTCATTCTAAAGATGAGAAACTGAGGCTTAAGGGAGTTAAAGGGCTTTCCCAAGGTCATACAGCTAGTAAATGGTGAAGGAGGGATTTGATCTTGAGTTATCTCACACGGGAGTGAGTTCTTTATTATTTGCCACCCTTTGGAGAGTGAGTTTCACTCTGTATGGCCACAAGCAAGAGTCACTGTGTTGAGAGGTTGGAAGATGCAGTAATTTTTCTTAAAATTGTTGACATCTGAACCGGTTTCTGAAGGATGAACAAGAGTTCAGTAGTTGGAGAGCAAAAAAAGAAATGGGGATGTAAAGCGTGCATATGTGTTCCTTATGCACCCTACTTCTTTAAGTGATGCCCGTCACATACCCTCTCCTTTTTTTCTTAAAGTCATCCCCCTTCTCTTATGCACTCTCTTTCATGGAAGGTGCAGGGAAAGGTAGGGTATTTTCCCTTCTGTGCTGCTGGAACTAGGTTTGATTCTTTGGGAGAGAGAAGTCTCTGTAATTCTAGATTAGATCTATATACATCAACTATTTTAAGCACTTGGAAGATAAGGATGTAAATCCCCTCTTCCCTCAAAACACACACACATGCACACGCACACACACACACACACACACACACCCCTATTGCGAATGCTAGGAACACATTCTTGAGTGAGAGATCCTCGGGAGGACTAAAGTGCTTATTGTCAATTTAAAAAAAAAAACAGTTTTCTAAAATAAAACTATAGCAGATGGAAATAAATTGCATTTTCTGCCCTGGGAGATCTTGAGCTGTGACACTTGTGTAATTGACCACTGATTTTTAGGGGAGGTGGATATGAGAAGTAAGAGGGCAGGAGGACAGAAGAGAAACTCAGAGGGTGCTTTGCACACAGGAAAATAATATTTCTTAGAATGAATGGGGCAAGCCCTCTTTTCCCAAGGATCAGAGAAAGGTTCCTTAGGGTATTAGTTTTTAAAAAACATCTGGGAAATGGGGATAATGGCACTGCAAGATCATATAAGATGTTGAACAGAGGGCTGGGGATTGAGCTTAGTGGTGTAAGCGCCTGCCCTGGCAAGTGCGAGGTCGTGAGTTTGATCCCTGGTACGAAAAAAAAAAGTTGAACAGAAGCTCAGTAGCATTAACTACTTTTAACAGTATGGAGTGTAGTGCAAAGTCGACATTTTAGATTGGATTCCATCAAATTACAATCTTGTGGGACTGAGATTCCCATGAATGTGATGTTTTGAGGTAAGACTCTCAGAAGAAAGGGAGAAAGAGAGGCAGAAGAGAGGAGGGAAGGGAGTAAAGCAAGCATATGGTATCTCCTGGAGGCAATAGATGGCCTGATCCCACAGCAAGCTATAGAGCTGATCCTATTGCAAAGCAAGTTAAGGCAGTCATTTAAGCTCTATATGAGTTAGCCGCAGCAGAATGTTATAGGGAGGATGTGGAGCCAAAGGGAGCTGTCTGGTTGTGATGGGTCCTCTTTGGCTGAGAGAACTTCCTCCCTAGTGCAGATGAGAGCAAAAGAGACAACACAACATGTAGGGAATGGATGCACTGGGCTGCGGAAATGAAACAGGACTGGTGACACCATGGAGACCATCCTGTTTGTCAGGATGAAGAATAAAAAATGGAAACTGAAACAATGAGACCACTGTTATGTACTACAAAAGTGAACTGAAGTCCCAAATTCAGGGAAGACTTATTTGATGTCAACTAGGAGATCTCCAGTTCAGTCCTCAGAAGGGCCTTGACATCTTCTAGAGTTCCAGCCACCTACTGGAACTCATATTATGCAATTATTCAAAGGTGGAACATTCATCCTTATGACCTGTGGGTCTTTTTTTTTTTTTTACAAAGAAGTAATTTGAGGTATTTACTATACTTTTACAATAGATTTATTACAACGCACCTTCCTTATTAAGTCTGGCTTAGCCCATTCAGTGTTGAAGCATTCAGAAACTGCTGATAGGTCTGGACAAGTTGAAGTTTTTCAGGTATATTTTTTCAAACTTTTATTGGTACATGCTTGCAGCATGTTGTGATTATGGGGAGCTGATTGTGATGAGCTGGCACTGAACATAACATATCTTAATTCTTTGTTATCTCCTTTTCCTCCCTGTTCTCCCCTCCCACCATTTCTTGGTGCCTTCCCTTTCTGCAAAACATTTATATTCTTGTTCCATATTAGTTTTACTTTGTTCTTAAATATATTTACATTTTTAGGTTTCTCATATAAGAGAAATCATGTGAATTGAACCTTCTGTGTCTGATTTATTTTACTTGCTATTATGATCTCAAAGTACACTCATTTTTCTACAAATGACTTAAAGCTATCCTTTTTTGTAGCACAGTAGTACTCCACTGTGTATAAATCCACATTCTCTATATCCATTCTTCCATTGATAGATATGTAGGCCATTTCCAAGATTTAGCTATTATGAGTTGTGCTAATATGCGTGGATCAGTGTAATATCATGTCTTCAATTCTTCTGGGAAGACACTGAAATGGTGGATAACTGAGTTGAATGGAATTTCTATTTTTAAATTTTGGAGGAATCTTAAGACAGCCAACTTCACAGTGAGACAATGTCTTGATCATGGGACCTGGCAACCATGTCAGGAAGAACCCAGGACCCAGCAACCAGCCCAGCTGGAGGAATCCAGGTGGCTTGCCCCTCCTACTAAGTCGAGGGACTGGCAACCTACCCTGGAAGAATCCAGATGACTGGATCTCCCCACACAATAGTAGGACCAGGTGGCTGGGGTAATGCCAGCCACACCATAGGACCCCAACAAGGATGTACATGACAGATAGGCAGGACTAGTGGGATGGAAACACCTGACGCATTATTAACAATGTGAGCCAACAGGTGGTAAGTTAGGTGAACCAGCATTGAGCCTGGGGACAAAGACACATGAATAGAAGCATTCAGATGGGGTGAGCCCCTTTTCTTTTTTTAAATTAAATTTTTATTTTTTACCTTCCTTTCTTTTCCTTTTATCTTTTTTACCTTCCTTTCTTTTCCTTTTATCTTATCTTTTTTCTCTCTTTTTTAAATAGTAGTGCAGAACTCCAGCTACAGAAAACTGATCCCATCCCCAAAACCCAGAGACAAAGTACCAATAATCCCTTGCTTCCTCCTTCATTCTTTCTTTTCTATACTCTTTTCTAGTTTCCCAAAGCTTGTATAATCATCCTTTGTCCAAAACCCTTGCTTCTACTTCCTTTTCAGTTATCTTTGCTTTGTACATTATCCTTAAATTCCCCACTACAGTGTAAAACCAATTTACCAAAGGAAAATACTTTGCATACAAACTCCTAATTTATGACCAATTCTGTTATATAACTAGATTATGATGGTATAGTTCAAGGTATAATAGTACCACAGTTTGTCAGTTTCTAACTATGCTTGATGCTATTGTTATTGCTAATTATACTACTTTAGCTAGGATGTCACATATGTTGCAATCAGTTCTCCTTTCTGTAACAATACTGGAAATCTCCAGGATAATAACTTCACCACAGCCCAACATCAAAGGACTGGGAACTGAGCCAAACAGATACCAACATCCCATTCTTAATTAATTGAGAAGGTAGGATCTTGGGACAGACACAAACCAGGAGCCGCCTACACACAGAAGACATCACTGAAGAGCAGATTTGTCCTAGAGAAGCCTTGCTAGTAGTGATAGAGCTACCTACTACAAAAACTTACAAGAACCAACACAGATAACAAAATAAAAAATTTATAAAATAGAAAATGACAAGGCACAGAAGCAAAATACAATCTCAGACCTACAACCCACCCAGAACAAATCCAGGAGACATCAAGATAGAGGAAAGTATAAGACACACACCTGAAATTGCTGAAATTATATCAATCAAAGTAAATAAACAAATCCATGAAGCTATATACGAAATAAAATCAGAAATAATCTCTCAGGAAAAAAAATGACAACATAATAAAGGAATTTCTCAGCAAATCCAGAGTAGACATAGAAAAAAACAGAGCATACAGAAATGATGGAAACCTTGAATGAACAATATAGGAAAGAAATATAATGCATGAAACAGATTAAAAGAGATATCTGATGAATTAAAATTCAGTTGAAAGCTGATAAAACCAATTGAATGAAAGTGAAGATAGACTTTCAGACCTTGAAGACAGGATCATGGCTAGCAATGATGAGAGGAAAGTCTCTTAAAAATAACAAGGGATTGGGAAATAACAGTTTAACAGCCATAAGACAATGAAGGAAAAAACACTATAAGACTGATAGATGTCAATGAAAAATCAGGAGTAAACACAAATGAGATAAAAAGACTATTTGCAGAAAAAATAGCAGGAAATTTGCCAATCATGCAAAAAGAATCTGACAAATAGGTAAGAAAGACATATAGGAATCCAATTAGCCATAACCAAAATAAATCTCTACCGAGACATATGGTAATCAAGATCCCATAAATTCAACACAAAAACAATATATTAAAAGCTATTAGAGAAAAACTGTTACAGATCACCTATAAAGGAAAATTCATTAGAATCACAGCCAAATTCTCAACGCAAACCCTCAAGTCAACTAGAGTTTGGAATGAAGTATTTCAAATCTTAAAAGAAAACAACTTCCAACCCAGGTTGTTGTATCCCACAAAACTATCTTTCAAAATTAATGAACAAATAGGATACTTCCATAACAAAGAACACATGAAGAAATTCATGACCACCAAACCAATCCTACAAAGGGTACTGAAAGATACTCTAGACAGAGACAAAAATGACCACAATGCTAATAATAGCAACAGAACAAAACTACTAGGCAGGACAAGCAATTAAACAGAGGTGAAAACCAGGAAACCAGCAACAGGAAAATAACATGTCAAAGATAAAACATACATATCAGTTATACATCAATGTTAATGATCTCAATTCACCAATCAAAAGAAACAGGCAGAATGGATCAAGAAACAAGATCCAACAATATGCTGTATACAAGAAACACAACTCAAATAGAAATTCATAGGCTGAAAGTCAAATGATGTAAAACAATACTCCATGCAACAGGAACCCAGAAAAAAGCAGAGGTGGCTATTCTATTTTCAGATAATGTGAACTTCAAGCCAACAATGACCACAAGAGATAAAGAAGGTCACTACATAGTTGTTAGGGGAAAACTTCAAGAGGAAGAGACAAAAATCATTAATATATATGCACCAAATACAGGAGCAAACAACTATATAAAACAAATACCAATAAACATGAAAAATCAAACAACAAACAACACAACTGTAACAGGGGACCTCAATACCCCATTGTCACAAAGTGATAGATCAATTTTATAAAAAAAATCAGCAAAGAAACATCAGAACTTAACCAAACTTGTGAAAAAAGGGTCTTAGTAGATGTTTACAGAGTGTTCCACCCAACAACATCAGAATACCATTCTTCTTAGCTGCACATGGGACATTACCTAAAAGAAAACAAATATTAGCCCATAGAATATACGTAAGTAAATGCAAAAGGGTTAAAATTATCCCATGCATGTAATCTGATTATAGTGCAGTGAAAGTGGAAATTAATGGCAAAAGGTGGCAAAAAGTCAATAAAATCATGGAAATTAAATAACTCCCTCCTGAATGACCAGTGAGCCACAAATGAAATTGAAGAAATTAAGCAATAGCTACAATTAAATTATAATGTAGATAAAACATATCAGAACCTATGAGATGCAATGGAAGGGATTCTAAGAGGGAAATTTATAGTAGTGAATTCTCACATTAAGAAAACAGAATGAGCACAAATAAACAATCTAATATTGTGCCTCAAGCTTCTAGAAAAAAAAGAGTGAGTCAAGCCCAAAACCCATGCAAGGGAGGAAAGTATAAACATCTGAGCAGAAATTAACACAATTGAGACTAAGAAAATGTTCAACTTCATTGGTCAGTTGAGGGATGCAAATTAAAACAACATTGAGATTCCATCTCACCCCAGTAAGAATGGTTATCATCCAGACATCAACCAACAACCAATGCTTGAGTGGCTGTGGGGAAAAAGGAACACTTCTCTACTATTGGTGGGATACAGACTGGTGCAATCACTGTGGAAATCCATGTGGAGATTCCTCAGAAATTAGTATTAGAAGTCCCATTTGACCCAGCTATTCCCCTTTTGGGTATTTTCCAAGAAAAATTAAAAACATCATACCACATCAATAGATGCATGCCAATGTTTACAGCAGCACAATTTGGGTTTTTTTTTTCATTTTAAAGAGAATAAAACAAAAGAGGGCAGAACAAAGCAGATCAGAACAGAATAACATAAGCAACACAGCACTTTATAATAAGATAACTGGACATTAACAGTAGCTATCAAATATCTCTTTCTCTGTTATAGTTGAGCATAGTTTCAAATACAATAATATCAAACAGCAAAATAGTATAAAGCCATTCAAAACAATGAAAGAATTACAGGACATTCTGAACTGAATAACAGAGAATGATCAATGGCTACTATAATATCTCATTTTCAATAAAAAATTTGTTTATACTATCACATATATTAAAATCCCAATAGACACAACATGATAGAACCAATGTTAATAGCAGAGTAGAAACAGCACAATTTGTAATAGCTAAATCTTGGAAACAACCCAAATGCCTGTTAACTGAAAAAGGGTTAAAAAAGATGTGCCTTTTTTTATACAATAGAGCACTACTCAGCCATAAAGAAGGATACACTTGAGACATTTATAGGGAAATAGATGCAACTTAAGACCATACTCATAAGTATAAATTGTACTCACGTGTGTAAACATTGTATTGTCTCCATGGTGTAAGAAGCTGAAAAAGTAAATAGAATCCTGAATGTACAACAGATATTGTGGAATGAGAAGTAATTGTTTAAAAGGAAAGAAAAACTGGGATAGGGAAAGGAGAAATGAAGAAAGGGAAAAGGGAGAAAATGCAAGGTAGCTATACTCTTACTGTCTCTTAGTTCACTGAAAAGGAAGGTTTGTGGTAATATCAAGTGGAGAATATTTTATGCTTATATCTTGTACTCTGAGTAACTACTTTGAAGATGACAATATGCAGTGTATTAACTATTGTTATTCTCCAGTTACTCTGTTATGAAATTGTTTTACCTTTTTGCAATAAAAACTAATATTTTGTATTTCTTTTTATGCCCCACAAGTGAGAAACATGATGTCTGGTATACAGTCAGTGCTCATCAAGTGTTAGTTGGAGTACATCTCCCTAGTCTTCTTAAGGATCATGATCTGGTCGCTTTCTGTGGGGGATTAGGGAAAGTGTCTCCAGTTTTGAGTGCCTGCACCTTTCGGTCTGTTATTCACCCCTCTTGATCTGTCCTCCTGGATTATTTCCAGTGACCTCTTCACAAACTTTATGCTCTTTCTTGATGGTTTCCAATCTTTCCTTACCATGCTATTATCATTTGTCTGGTTGCCCAGGCCAATATCCTAGGAGTACTTTCTGATTTTTCTCTTTCGCTAACCACTAACCATCAAATGCTCCATCAAGTCTGTTTTATTATACTTCCATTTATGTCCTAATATGCACTTTCAACCATTTCTTTGCTATCATCCCAGTCTATCTCTTCTCTACCCCTCACCCCACTGCACCTACCTCTTCCCTGGTTTCTCTGTATCAAAAATTGCTCAATAAATCTGGCTGCATCTAGCACATTGCCTTGCACAGAGTGAGCTCTAAATAAATATTTTTTAAGTGAATGGATAGAGAATAAATAAGAGAGTCTCTTTTTGACATTACACATGTTATGGATCCCTTCATAGCAGTCAGTAGTTTCATAGGCCTTGCTTGATAAATAATTTGCTGACTAAATGCACCTGTGAATTTTGCAAAGCTCTTGAATGAATTGATCTGCAGATAGTTGAAAAACAGGTGTGTTAGGAACAAGATAGTGGTAGATACCCTGCAATACCATTGCTGCACTCCAGGAGGTGCTCCTCTTGTCTCCAAAAATTGGAAGACAAAGTTCTTAAATGCCTCATCTCTAGACCAGGGCTTATCTGTGACAAATTCTGTACTAAAACTAAAAAAAGGAGAAAAATAAGAACCACTCTTGGAAGAGTGGTTAGAATCCACCACTCCGGTCAATCTAGGTCTTTGCTTAGACCTAGATTAGCTTAGAATCCACCACTCCGGTCAATCTAGGTCTTTGCTATGCCTGAGCATGACTCATTCTGGGATTCTGTTCCCTACTCTATGCCTTTGCTCTGGCTGTGGCCTCCACTTGAAATGTCCTTTCTAATTCATCCCAATCTCTATGTATACAGAGCCCATTCATCTTGAAAGTCTCAACCTAAATGTCAACTCTATTAAAGCCTTCTCTGAGCTCTTCAAATGGAAAGGCATCTTAGATTCCTTGGTAGACTCCCATAGTGCTGTATCTATACCACTCTTATTTATAGCTGTGGTTTCCTGATTTAGAGGCCTGAAGAACCAATAACATTAACAGGAAGAAAAAGAAAAAACGGGAGGTCTGACATAGATCTAACACTTTTTGATTTTTTCCAAAGTCTTTCAAACTGGTATTGTTCCCACAGCCATTTCATAACAAAATTACCTTAACACAAAAAAGAAAAGGGGGAAAGAAGTGTATTATTTCAAAAATAAAATACCATTTAAGTGGTTAAATAGATTGAGTTCTATGAAACTTTCTTCCAAGAGTGGTTCTTATTTTTCTCCTTTTTTTAGTTTTAGTACAGAATTTGTCACAGATAAGCCCTGGTCTAGAGATGAGGCATTTAAGAACTTTGTCTTCCAATTTTTGGAGACAAGAGGAGTGAAGTACTTCAAATAGAAGCCAGAGTCTTCACACTGAGATACATTCTAGCTCTTTTTCTTTATAATGAGATAGGGCTTCACTAAGTTGCTATGTGGCCTGTGCTGGACTCAAATTCACAATACTCCTGCCTCAGTTTTACCAGAGTACTGGGGTCAAAGGCACGTGCCACCACATTCACTTTTGTCTTCTTTATGTCCATGTTCTATCATCACTTCTAGTACGAGTTTCTCTTGAGTCTGAATCAGCACCATTTCTGCTACACTGTTCATGATAAACAACGTAAAGCTGTTTGATCCAGCATCTTCCTGGATCAAAATGCTAACCACAGACTCCCAAGGAATTCAGGAGACAGCCTTGTCCTGAGGGGGCTGGATACCTAGTACATAACCCTCTGTTTGTAGATAATGAATTCTTTTTTGATCATCTGCTGTGTAAATCACTGATGGTAGAGAGTTAATCATGCATAGGAAATGAATCCTTTCTCCGAGTTAATGAGCACAGCTCTTAGAGTAGCATCTGTTTACTCCCTTTACTTTCAAATCTCTGGCAGTTTGAGCAATTAATTGTACCCAATAATATCTCTTTGTTTCCAGGTGTTAGGGAAAAAATTCTGTTCTCCTCCTCTACTTAGATTTTTTATACACTTTTAAAATGTTCTAATAAGAAAAAGATCTATATAAGTGTGTGAGCGTGTGTGTCTATGTGTGTCAGTGTGTGTGAAAGAGAACTAGGAACAATTAGAGCACTTTTTCATATGTTGCAATGAGGATTCAATGACATATTATCACTCTTCTTCATGAAGCATGCTATGTGCCAGGCATGTTGCTAAGCATTTTATATGCATTATGCATCTTTAAGTCTCACCAGCTCCCCAGAGCATGGATATTAATATCTATATGAATAATCAATCATTTAGCAAATACTTACTGAGCATCTACCATGTGCGGTTGTGTCTTGGCACTAGGGCTAGAGTCTAGTTCTAGTGATCAACAGTAAGTAAAAATATGCAATTAAATGATGTTAAAGGTTATAAAGGGAAGAACAGCACACAGCAAGAGGAGGAGGACCTATTCTTAATAAATGGGATATCAGATATCTTTTTGGAGACAGATACACCTCAGTTGAACCTAGAAAGTTGAATAGGAGGAATTCAAGCCAGGAAAAAGAGGGAAGGACATTCTAAGCAGAGGGAGAATGAGCATTTGCGTCTAAAGATGTAATCAAATGCAGGCTGCATTAGGGTTCGTGACAGACTGTTGAGACTGAAGGAACAGAAACGTTTGAGATGAAGCTATATCCTATTCAGATCACCTGGAATATTTCTTAGTGTGTGATTGATATGCTCTCATTATATTTTATTCAATGAATATTTTTCTCTCAGTAACCTTAGAACATCAGAATTGGAATGAAATTGATGTCACCCAGGGGTTAGAGGGTGCACTACCATGGTAGCAGCTGTTATTACCTGGTAGCATCTGGTTATAGCTATCTGTTGGAAGAGACCCTGTTAATAGCAAAGAGTAGTGAGATTGATTGGTGATGTCTATTCCAGGCATGGCATGAGAGATGAGTGGCAAGTATGTGAGTAGAGTTAAAAAAAAAAACCCTCAAACTTAACAGTTGATATCTGAGGCTTTTCTAGGAAGAAACTGTCTTTGTATCAGCTGTATTTTTATAGACTTTTAAGTGTTAAAAAATGGTTCCTGGAGAACATGAGGGAAAGTTACACTGTATTGCATAGTTAATAAAAAAATTAAGGTTGTGTATAAGCAGGGGAAAGCACGGGATAAAGGAGCTTATAGGAAACCTCAGAGAGAAGTGAAGAGAATATGGGGAAATCCTGATGGAGAGTGGTCAAAGACTTCAGAAATCAGGGTATCTAACTTACAATTTTACATAGTTTACTCCACTGTAGTGTAAAATTTGTTGATCAGAAATGACAAGAAATAGAAGCAGTGTCCTGTGTGAGAAGACATAATATGAGGAAAAAAGAGCCTTACAGGATACAGAAAGTTGATATGTGCTTGAACTATGAGATGCTGCACCACAAACTGAACCAACTCAACACAACAGCAACCCTGGAGACAGAGAAATACAAACTCCATCCCCATTCCCAGCATCCTGGTACACGTGGGCAGGAACCTGTGTCTCGGGCTGTTTGTGGAATGGAGGTCGTATTGCATGACCTGCTGCCTGTAGGAAAAGAGATACTTCCCTTTACATTTCAAGGAAAAGTACAAGATTCTATAGGTAAAATATACACATTTCCACTTCCCTCTTCCAGTCTCTCCTAATTTTACAAAGGGGGAAACTGAGGTTGTGTAGGTGGCAGAAACCTAATGGACGTCTCAGTCAGTGGCTGCCCAATGAGCCTTCTTTTCCAAGCCCGGGGTGGGAGACATTAGGCGGGGTTAATGAGCCAGCATTGTGTCTGCTGTCATCCTTGGTCTGCAGCACCCAGCTCGATTTGAGCAAAATATCACAGACTTTCAGATGTACTTTTATTTTTAAAAGGAGAAATTTTCAGAATTTAAATGAAGGCTGTACTCTTCCTCCCTGGAAGGGTCATTTCAGGAGAGTGCCCGGAACCATTGGTTCTTGCATATAAGCAGTGGGTGGTCACCTAGGTAATGGTGATCTAGCAGCCCAGTGCACTGAATGATGAAACACTGGTTCCTCCTTTTTCATCCCTACAGGGCTTAACATCTCCATCATTAGTCATTCCAGAGGGTTGAAGCACAATATGCAGATATCTTTATGGAGAAGGGAGCAAACTCTATAATAACCATCTATGCCCTAGAAAGGATTCACTAATGGTAAACCCTCCAAACTGACTACTGTTTCTGTTTACAGAAATATCTAATGTTAACCTAGTTAACCCATTACACTTCTATATCAAGAACTGATATGTCCCCATTTTTCAGAGAAATAAACTGAGTTCTTTTCCTGGGAGATTATGATTTACTTTGGTGTGACCTAAGTAAAAGATTCAAGGGCCCAAGTCTCAGCATATCAGCCCTCAAAAGTCTTAGCAATTAGTTTTTTTACCTCCAAGCAAGAACTAAAATTTTTTCAGTTATATTTTGATGGTACAAGTAGTAAATTTTTGTTATAGAAAAATTATAAAATAGAACAAACCTAATGAAGAAACTAAACTTCAACCATCAGCCTACAATTCAAAAATTATTTCATTTTCATTTTCATTTTTGAAGTTATTTTTCTTGTCTTCTTTTCCAGAGCATTATAGCTTTATAATGAAAATGGCATAAGAATATGTAGATTTCCATGAAATAAATACATCATTATTTACTTAATGAGAACTATGGTGGCAAGCATTTACTGAGCTTATTCGATGAAAAACAAGAAGCCAAGATAATGAAGGACATACTAATGAATAAAGTATAGTTCTTTTAACCCAGATTAACATTACCAAGCAAGACAGACAATTCACCCATTTGTTTAGCAACTAGATCGAATATCTCCTATCTTTCAGACTCTGTCAAAGTATAAGGGAAGCAACTGAAATCAGTGTAGTGGAGGTTCTATGAGGCATATCGGATAGAAGCAGGTAATAAATAAATGTGAATAAATGCATTTGTGTGTGTTAGTAAATATAATGTGACAGTAATAGTATTACATTAAAAATTCTCCATTTAAAATGGAGAATATTTTATATACCTTTCGAAAAGTTGGTTGGAAGGTGATGGGTATTGGGGACAGAAATATCCAAATGTATCACGAGCAGAGAGAATGTAAAGGAATAGGACTGAAAGTGAAGCCTAGGAAAAGATGTGTAGAATCTTGAAGGCCATAGTGGGACATCTGGATGGTGAATTTTGAAAAGCTCTTAAGTAGAGAGGTGGTGTGAGCCCATGTCTATTTCCAAAGATTATCTGTGGTCTCCAGGTTAAAGCTGAACACAGTGGGAAGAAAGGAGAGCTAGAACATCAGTTTTTAGGATCCTGGAATTATCCAGGGAGAGATGATGGTAGTTTGGGTCAGGGGAGTAGCAGAGGGCTAGTGAGCAATTTAGGATATGTCACAAAAGTTGAGACTTAAGGATTTTCTAATAAAAAAATTGCTCTGTAAATGAGGAAAAGAAGTGATCAAGGATGGTTGAACAACTGGGTAAGGCTCACAGTTGAGGTGGGGAAGACTATAGGAGGAGCAGAGTAGAGGAGAGCTAGAGGTCTTGTAGATAAATTTGAGATTTCAAAAGATCCTAATTATACAGTGAGACATGTAAGCTGGAGGTCAGAGGACAAGTGGACAATGAAGATAAAAGAATTTCAGAATCTTCAGTGCATGGATGCCCTTGAAAGCCATGAGACTGGATAGAAAGATGATTGTTTGGGATCGGAAAGGAAGCTTGAGTTCAAATGGGGCTGAAGGCTTACGGCGTCATAAAGACAGTCATCGCTTATTTTTGGTAGTACTGAAGGTTGGGTGGACCTACACTCTTAGTGATGAGAGGCTAGGTCTTGATGAGAAAGTGGTCCCAAATCTATGTCCAGAAAAAGGTGAAGGTAAAAAGCATAGAGACTTGCAAAGAAGATTCTAGGGCCCCAGGGTACAAGACAGAGAGGAAGGCAGGCAAACAAGGTTAAAAAGGAGGTCAGGTCCAGAAGGAGAGTGAGAGGAGGAGAGGACCTGGGTTATGTTTAAGTGGGCTAAACAGGCCCATGGAGATCTCTTCTCTGTATACAGGCCATGGCTTCAGGTTAGTGTCTGATACCTGGGGAGTTAGTCACTTTGGCTGGCACAAATGCCAACATAGTCCTTGCACATCTTACAGCAGAGTCAGCCTTCTGAGTCTCCCAGTCCCTGTCTGTTCTCTCCATTAGTTTGCAAGGCTTTTGGTGCATACTGTGCATACAGACATTTCATCTTGCATTATGCCTTTGCTGATATTGCACCCATTATTTTACATCCAGCAGATTTTTTAGAAAATGCTTCCAACAGCTCAATTTAAGTTAGGTGGTAAATGCTGAATGCTGGGAGCCTCTAAATTGATTGTTCCTCTCCCCCTGTATAAAAGAATACATGCATTCATGCATCCATCCACCATCTATTTCTCAATTTATTTAGTAAGTCAATACGTCTTATGAGGCTTTTACTTTCTGTCAAGCATTGGGTTAGGTGTCAAGGACACAAAGAATATAAGATAAAGCTACTCTCTAAAGGGAATGGGAATGACTGATGTACTCTAGACAGGTAGGGACATCTCACTCATTCCTCCTAGTGAGTCTGTCCGTACACCAGGTTGCATGGCATAACAATGGCATGTTTTCAAAACACAGTTTGAACTCAAATTCCTAAACACTTTTTCTCACTTTTTAAGGTTTATTATATTAAAATATGTATGCCATAAATTTGCCATTCAGCCATCTTTTAAAAGTGCATACAGTTCAGTGGCATTATATAGCACATTGACCATCTGTCTTCAGAAGTTTTTCATCTTCTCAAACTCAGCCTAAACACATTTTAAATCAAAATCTATGGAGAATATTTTGGAAAGGTCTCCAAGTAATTCTGATGTTCCATCCAGTTTGGGAATTCACCTGACTGTTATGAGAGTGGGTTCTGGTGGAAAATGGGTAAAAGTTTTCATTTTTAATCATATGGAATTGTTAGAATTAAGTGATATCAGCCTAAAGAAAATTCTCAGCACAAGGACACTTTCTGGTGGTCTGGACCTATCTGTGTAGATGCTGGCTGTTTGTAGGTGACTTAAGTGCCCGTTGCATAGCAAATGAGTCATGTTGGGAAAGGGGTGGAAGCAGGTGGAAGGCATTGATCCTTCGCTCTGCCTAACAGAAACAGTCCTCTCCTCTTTAGTTTTGGAACCACCCCCACCTCTTATCCCAGGGCACATTGCTGCTCTGTAGACACAGTGAGAGCTACATGGCTCAGAGTTACGTCTTCCCAGCACTGAAGCTAGTGTCACTGGAGTCCCTGTGTCTTGCTTCTTGAACTTTAGTGTGCGCCTCAATCACCTAAGGATCGTGTTAGAAGGTAGACTCGGATTCAGCAGGTCTGGGCACAGCCCAAGGCTGAGCGTTTCTAACTGGCTTCAGGGGCTTCTCATAATGTTGATCTGAGAAGCAGTTTGAGAAGGAAGACACCAACATCACTCAGTGGTCCCCAAAGAGAACCAGCATTTCCTCCAACTCCTGGTGAATGAAATCAGAATTTCTGGAGGTATAAGCTTGGCATCAGTCCCATAAGTGATTCAGATGTGTAGTCAGGACTGAGAACCACTGATTTAGGGCCTCATTTTCCTCTGCCTGCTTTCTATCCCCTTCTCCTTGTCTCTCTCCATTTCTTCCTATCTTCCTCCCTCCTCTCTTTCCTTATTCTATCCCCCTGCTGTTTTCTCTTCCTTCCCTCTGTCCTCCTTTCTCTCCTTCCCTCTTGCCTTACCACCCTCCCCTCCTCCTTCTTTTCCTTCAGCTTCCCTCCTTCATGTCATCCTGATTTTCTTTCTTGCTTGCTTTCCTCCTGTCACTTTGGGAAGGGCAGATTTCAGTGGAATTGAGGGAGAGAGAGAGAGCGAGAGAGAGAAAGAGAGAGAGAGAGCTGTCTAATCCAATTAATGGACTGATCATGAAAAGGCTATTGGTAGGAAGGGCACTGCCTATAAATAGTCTCCTGGTTGAGAAAGTCTTTCCAAAAGTCCAGCTTGGTTCCTGCTGGTTGCAATCCCATCTGGTCATATTGTTATTTCTTTTCCTGTTCATGAACATTCTGATTCTCCTGTTGCTCATGTCTAAAGAAACATTGTCAGCACAAACATCCCTTGGTGCAATCCACTTCTATCTCCTTTGTTCCCAAGGTTTGCTGAAGAAAAATGCAGTGAGAGGGTGAGGAGGAGGGGAGAATGTATTTGTAAGAGCTGGGATTTTGTGTGACAAGGCAGAGACCTGATTCAGAGAGAATTAGGGAAAAAAATTATTTGTTCTTTCAGCTGAGACAGTCGTAACTCCAGCATGATTCAAAGGTTCAAACGATGCCCCCCTTAGCACCCCATCCTTTCCCCTACTCACCTTTATCCTAACTGCTCCACATTGTCTCTAGTCTCACAAAGGCTCTCCTCTCCACTAACAGTCCTGAGTTTCAGCAAAACCAGGAGGAGAAAAAGAAGGTATTCTCCCTTACTAGCATTGCCTCCAATATAAGAAATAAAGTCTCTGATTGTGAATGAGGCCTAAATCCATCATTTAGTCAATCAACAAGACCAGAGTAACTCAAATACATGATTGACCAGTAGTGCACCATTCCCAGTCTTAGAGCCAGGTATGGAGTTGGCCCCACCTAAACTAGAAGACAGAGGCCTGAATGCTGGGCAGTCTTTTCAAGATGTCCACTGCAACCACCTAAACACTTGCTGCCCAAAGCAAGGCTTTGTCTAGGCAAATGTGTCCATACCCCAGGATCCTCTGTAGTCTCAACAGGCGCTGGAAAACTTGCTGACTGCAGAACAGATCAGGGAAATGGGTTTTCAGCAGATGTAGAATTGAGAAGTTGGTGGGAAGAGAAGCAGGGCAAATATTGATAGGGCTTCTCTCACTCCTGTCCCACACTCCATTTTGGGAGGGACTTCTGTTCAGCCTCTGGATGGGGAGACACTGGAAGAATTGGAGGCTGGGGGAAATAATTCCTAGTGAATTTTCCTCCTTGAACAAGACGAGTTCTTCATTCTTGCAGAATAGCGTCTTGTTCAGGGCTTTCCATAGCCAGAATATTGCAGGGCTGGGAGTAGGCCCTGTGGTGTTTGTTCTGCTTTGTTTTTGTTTGGGAGAATAAATTCAAACCAAGTCACTTTCTGCTTCAAACCCTTCAGTAGCTTCCCATGGCACTCAAGATCAAATGGAAAGGCCCCCATGCTAACATGGCCCGTGCTGCCACCTACCTTGGGTTGGCAGCATCATCTACCTTGACAGCAATGCTGTAGTTTCACCAGCACACCTGTTCCTTGGGCCCTACCTGTCTCTGCCCTGGGCCTTCACATGTGCCGTATTCCCCATTGAAGGTCTCTTTCTTCCCTTCACACTTGGAGTCTCACTGCTTCCTCACTCTCTTCCCATTGGACCCCTGATCTTTTATTTGACAGCTGCTTCCGGTGAAAATCTTGCCCAACTGTTCACATGCAGTCTAAATCAGGCTGACCACAGTAGCATCCCATTCTTCTTAAAGGCTCACATGTCATTTGACCTTATACATCTCCCGGACTGTTTCTGATACTTCCTTTGTCCCTACTGGACTTTACCTTCACTGGGGATGGGGGCATCATCTGTTTTGGTTCATCAATAGGACCCTAGCCCATAGTAGGTGCTCTGTAAATACGTATTGAAGGGATGAAGGAGTCTGCTGATGGTCTTGGCATTGGCTGAAACTGGCTACACTGAAAAGCCAACTTGGAATCTTGGTTAAAGTACAGGCTTCCTAAGGCCAAAGGGTCATGTGTAAAAGGCTTTATCCCTGGCTGTTACCTGTTGGGAGCTGGCGAGACCTTTAAGAACGGGGACTGGTGGAGGGAAGTGAGCTTGAAGGGTATACTTTGGTCAGCTATCCACCACCACAGGCTTCTGCCACTTTGATGTTCTGTCTCGTCACAGTCCTAAGAGTGCTGGAATCAAATGGGCTGAAATCTCTGAAATCATGAGCCAGAATAAATCTTTCTTCTTTAAGTTGATTGTTCTCGGGGATTTTATCACCAGAATGGAAATCTTACTAACACACTTCTTCTTAGGTTTTCATATTCAGGATACCTGAGCAGGTCCCGGGAAACAGGTAGGTAATTTAGAAAAAGTATTTTTAGGGTTGGCAAAAGGGCCGGGGACAAAAATTTCCCATGAATACAGCAGATCAAAAGAGAATAGGACCAAACTATTAGGAGCTAAGCAGTGGAAGGGGAGAAAAAAAAAATGTCTCCCTAAGAATGCAGTGTCATCATTACCATGAACATGTAAGCAAAACACCAGTAAACAGACACAGTTCAGATTTCCTTAATACTAAACTTCTTGTAGCTGTTTGGTTTTCTTTTGTATCTGGATGATAATTAGGTGCTTTCTACACATTGTCAGAGAACTCACAATTCCATTAATATTTTTTTGCCAGTTCCGTCACATTCTGAGACAGGTGCTAAACTGATAGTAGACTGTAGCCACCTTCTCTTCTGGGGACAACATTCTCAGCCTTTCCCCTACTGTCTGGTGGCATGGACTGTAGACATTCAGACATGCTTTGGTCTGTGAACATGGGCAGCAGAAAGTCCACTGACGTTCTCTGCTGACAGAATCATGAATTAACTTGTTCGTTATTGATATATTCTATTACCACCTCAGTCCTAAAACAGGTGAGCAATAAAGCATCTTTTATCTCCTTCACCGAATGGCTGGCATCTTGAGGTCAGGCGTTGCATTCCTCAGTTATTAAAACCTTGCACACATCCACTATGGATTTGTCAAACATTTACAATGGTCTGTCGCTACTAACAACAATGAAATACATTGTTGTTGTCATCATACCTTATAGCGCTTTCATAGTACTTTACAGGTTACTGATGCCTGCTTTTATTATGTTATATAATTCTAACATGTCACTTTTGGCAAGTATTTCATAATTAGATTCATCATAAGCATACTTCATATATACAAATTCCTACACCATCCAGACCATCTCTAAGAATGAAAGCTGGAAGTGTGATTGTTTATCACTATCCCAGGAGATTTTTATGATTAGGCAGAAAAAGCAACTGCCAGTAGGGTGGCAATGCAGGAGGCCAGCCTGCCCTACCTGATCCCAAATTATAGCCCCTTTGGGAGTATGTACACATTCCTGAAGATTCTAGGAACTTAATATTGTCTCATCTGTAAAATGGGCACACAAGACCCATACCAGGAAGATTAAGTGAGAGTTTGTGGGTATAATATGTGCCCATGAAACAGGTATAACAATTTATCTTTTCTTAGGGCAGCATAAAGTAGTAGCTAAGGTCCTACATATACAGTCCAAATAGTTTTTTCAGCTTATAACCTGAGTTGCCTCTGAGTTAGTTTTCTCTAAAGAAACTATCCTCTGAAATGAAAATCATAGACACCTCTTCCTCATGGAGTTGTTTTGAGGATAAAGCTAGGTAACCATGAAAAGCGGAACTTCAAAAAAATTCCTGCATATAGTGCACTGTATCAGAGGTAAGTGTGGAAATCTCTACATATGTTTTACAAAGGAGAAATATACATAGCCGCTAAAAGGGGAAAGGAGACTATAAAGCCTGTCTTCTGCATTTAAAGTCTGAGCTAGTTGCAGTCTTTATAGCTAATTCTCAGTGACAACCCTTCCAGGGATTTAAAACCAGATATGCAAATGTGAGACTATTTCTTTGTTATTGGTAGGGTACCATACCCAGACCCTATTGCCAGATCTCCTTCCTTCTTGAAGCCCAGAGCCAGACCCCCATCACCATTATTCAGAAATACCCTAAAAAAACAGAATAGTTTGGGATTCCCTTCTCATGCTTATCTCTCTGCTGGAATCTGAGCCAACACCAGAACAGTCATCTAAATAGAGTTCTTGTCTGTTCTTAGGCTTGGGACTACTGGTGCATGGACTCCACATTTCGGAGAAAGAATCATGATGCCTCATTGGGAGGACCAACAGGAGAGCTTCTCCCAAAGTTCCATGAGGAAAGAGCTTCCAAATGCTGCAGCATGGAGTCAGGAGCCTGGGCAGTGGCTATTGAGAAGATTTTCACTCCACCACTCTGAATCTTGGTGCCCTTGTCTATAGATTGGAATGATTTTACCTACCTTCTAGGCTTGCTGGGATTTCATACGTCAGCGGATGATCTCATGATTCTTTTACCTCCATCTCATTTCTTTAATGTCTCTGTTGCTTCCTTGGAGTCAGCTGACTATGGACTGAATGCTCTATAAACATGAGCTCCCTTTGTGGGTGTTAGGGACCACATCCAGGCAATGGGAAAGATGACTGATGCAACTGGTAAAGTGTTAAGCGTGTATTAATTTCTTAATAAATGGTGATTATTATCAGAACTATTCTTGGAAAGATTCTATAAATTTACCCTTTCTTCCAGCATTCCCAAGTGTCTTTTCTTTCCAAATCTTTTTTCTAAATTTCATTTACCTTTCCAAATCCTGCCTCACTGACAATGAAGCACTATCCTCAGACACATAATAATGAGTTAGAGTTGCAGCCTGAAAAGGGGATTTGATGGATGACAGCAGAAGTGTCATCTGACTCAAGAAGTGAAGGAAATACCCAAGGGTGTGGAATCTGCCATCTCCTTAATGCCTCCTTGAGCTGGTGAGTATTAGTCAAAGATCTTAATTGCTACACTAAATCTAATCCATTCTCCAATGGCACAGTGGAGCCCAAAGACTTCCCTCCCTAACTCCCCGTTTTCCCCATCCTCCAGCAGTTTCAATTTAAAAAGAAAGGGTGGAAAGCACCTATATAAACTCCAGTGAGAACAGGAATTCAGTTACCTATCACCATGACATCAATCATCCTCCTAAGCCCTACAATCAGTAGAAGAATAGTCATCAGAGTGATTCAATATCACCCCAATTCTGTCCTACCATGTTGCCTCTATGGCCTGCATATTGCCTCGCTCTCAAAGCAGTTGTATTGGTCAGCTTTCCCTATCTGTGAGACACAATATCCACACCCAAAAGAAGAGGTTTAGTTCAGCCTATGGTTTCAGGGGATGTATCAGTCAGAGTTTACTAGAGAAATAGATATAGCTCATGCTATACAAATGTACAAGAAATTCTAAGGCTGGCTTGTGATGGTCAGCCACAGAGGTGGATGAGGAAGTGTGCAGGGGGTGTCTGCATGCTGGAGCCTGAAGGGTCCAGTCCAAGGTCTGGAGCTCACTGCAATGTTCTGTGCAAGTTCATGTCAGGAGGCCAATGGGTCTGTGGCAGAACACTGAAGAATCTGTGCAGAAGGCTTGAGTGTCTATGCCAGAAGGCTGAAGGGTCCGAGGTGAAAGCTGAACAGTCTGCAGCAGAAGCCAGGAGATGATGTCCAAGCTAAAGCTAAAGACTGGAGCTCCTCTGAAGAACCAGTAATCAGTTCTTCCTCATTTCCCTTTTGTGGTATGCAAGTTACTTGCCCTGGGTCGGGGAGGTCCTTGACATCCACACCATCTCTGTGCCCTTCTCTTGCACAGGCTGAGGATGTTTACAAAGTAAGGACCCTGATCCCCTGCTGAATCACTTAGTTAAGCTTCTAAACTTCTCAAGTTGACACAATGAACAAATCTTAGATTGGTAAGGGAATATCTTCCATACCCCAGGATGTAGAGCTGCTGAGTTACTTAAACTTCCAGACTTATTAAGTATCATCCATTACAATCCACGTCTTGTCAACTTGGCAATCAGATACATTTCTTTAAATCAGTCTCCAGATACAAAGACATGCTAATAATTACACCTGACCTGTTATAACTATTCTGCATACAAATGGAAATATACTACTTCCCTCACCAGAACAGAAGGTAAGTTTTCCTTGGGCAATGTGTATTCTTACCATTTCACAACTTGAACATTATAATACAGTTTAACAATCCTTAAGAACCAGTGTTAAGTCTATCAGAATTATTTTACATTAGAACTATATTAGGGGACATGTAGTACAATTAAAATGCTCTTTCCTGTAGCTGATCATGGGGTTCTAGCCGGTGTTTAGAATTACCTTCTTTTCCTATTCATTCTGTGTTCCCTTGGCCTTCAGCAAGCACCTCAGCAGGTCTTGGTTATTTCCCTGGTGGTGTGACCCATAGCTTCATTCCTGAAGACTCTGGGCCATTTGTCATTCTGCCTATATTAGGCTGCTGTAGTTTCCCACTGACTTTAATAACAGAGTGTGGTAATACTAAAAGGAGCCCTAAGGGGTCTCCTGCACTCCGCGTATGCTCTTCCTTTCCTCCATTGTGGAGTTGTAGTCCAATTTGCCCTTGACTGTCTGGGTCAATCATTGCTTTTTAGCTTGTTTCCTCAGAGGCATGAGGAGACGAATATGATCAGGGGAAAGTCTTAACTTCCAGTTCAATGGTATTACTGTCGTGCTTCCTGATATAAGCCTTCCTCCCTCTGGAACCAAAATTTCTAAGCCAGCAGAACATAATAAGGTGGTGGGGACAGGAAGCAAAAATTTTGCTAGGGATCACTTAGGGTAATGATGAGTGGTACCATTTCTACTTCCACCCCTTGATTCCTAGACCCATGAATCCTAGCTATGGGAGACAGAGACTTTTGCTAAAACTCCATAGGTCTCCACTCTTCATGGAGGGCCACGATGATCTTTCGGATTCCCAGGAATCAGTGTTAGCTCAGAACCAGTGTCCAGTAGTCCTCAAAATGTCTTATCAGTTCCCTTTCCCCAATTTACAGTCACTCAAGCAAAAGGACTCAGGTCTCTTTGGGGAAGGATGGGAGAAAGAATGACTATATATATTTTTGGTGCATCAAGACCCTTCCCCAAGGGGTCTTGACCTCACCTTCACCCAAGGGGTTCTAGCTCTTTAAACTGGCTCAAATTCGAGAACCAGTTGAGGGGCCATAATTCTCTGTTACCCTGATTTGAAGTAGGTTTCTATTCCTTTGCCCTTAAATTTTTTTGATTATATAAATCAGTAAAAATTCTGTAAGCTTCCTACATATTTCACCTTTGGGAACACTATGGCTAATCAGCCAGCACCACAGGTCTGCATGTGTCGGATTATTCCAGTCATTGTTCTGCTTCTGCCATCCGTGATTGGTGACTGAGTGCTACCACTTGACCTCTGCCCCTCTAGGATCCAATCAAGCCCATTTCCCTTAAACTGTGGTCCCCACTGTAAGGTCTGGCATGCAAAGAAGAGCAATGACAGGGCTCTTCAGAGATGCTGATGCTCCCCACACAAATCTGTTTGTCAAGGTGCTAGTGAAGGGTACATTTTCTGGATCATTTCAATATGGGCAATTAGGTTTAACTTGACGGATCCACTCCAGCATTCCCATATCTCTAAGTCTCTGAATCCATCAATAGTAAACCATGGAATATCAAGCATCTCTAGCTCATTCACAGGGGGCCATCTTTTGAGCCATACTTCTGCCAACCAGCCAAACTATTAACACACCCTGCCCTGGCTGTATATTTTTGCCACCATTATCCCACACTCATAAAATCCACTCCTAAGCTTGCTTGTTAGACCTCTGCTTTTCAGAGTTAGAAAACTCAAGAAGTTCTTTTGGGGGATAGGCTGATATTCTCATGAGTCACACAATGACACCTAACCCTAACCCTTAGGAGCCTTCGTGATTTAAGCCTTGTTATGGGTCTAGAGGCAAAAATGAGTGGTGAGGGTGGGTCCTAAGGAAGGTCAGCATTGTCATCAGCAGTGATCAAGGCAGAATCATTAGCGTGGAAGTGCAGCAGAGTACAGCTGCTTAGCTCTTGATGACCAAGCAGAGCAGGGGAATAGCACTCGTGAGGAAGGCTCCTAGGACCATACATAATACCCCAAAGCAAGCCTCCCACCCAGCAAACCTAGAAAGGTGTTTTTCTGGTCCCCTGGTGCCTCCAAAAAGCAATCAAGTGCCATAGCAGTGCTTCTGGAGCAAGCAGAGGAGGAAGAGATGGCTAAGGTTTCCTCATGGAGAATGGACTGGTATTATATAATCATCCCTATGTTTGCTGTTATAGTTTAACTAATAACAATAGCAAATGGATGTTTCAGCTCCTGAAATGGATGCCAGGATTTTCCCAACAGGAAGAGTGGTTGAGCTGCACTGACCGCTGTCTTTTCGCCCAGCGAGAACCCAGCGGTTCCTGTGGGCTG
>PVJX010020511.1:0-33238 GCA_004027295.1 Dolichotis patagonum | reverse complement strand
TACTTCAAGACCCACGGCCACCTCAGTGCCCCGGACCCACGGCAGATCCCCCACATCCTGTCGTCCCTCCCAACCATGCCAGGCCCACTCTGCATGGCTCACCATGACGGTTCCCGCTGGGTACACCGCTCTCGCTTCCTCTCGTGCTCTTCTCCTCGTGCACGCACCGTGTGCGCAACCGCCCACTGCCACGCAGTACGCTGCACCCTGATTGGCTAATCGTCCATCGGACTACTATTGGCTCAGACAACTTTAGGGCGGGCCCCCATGCCAAAAATCCTAATCGTGACTGTCCACTCCCCACTGGTGACATAACTTCTTCTGATTGGTTGTCATTTTGGCGGGGAAGAGGTAACGCGGAAGGAGCTTTCTAGATTATGTTGATTTGAACAAGTTGGGCCGGACCTGTGGGGTTCCTACTGAGCAGCAGGAACAGCCACGGAGCCAAGAAAGAGCCCTACTTAGGAGACAGGAACATATCGGAATTGTTTATGTCACCAGACCGCTTTATGTTCTCAGTCTCAGTACTGAGCCTTGCAGGACATAGGATGTTTTGAAGGTCACCATGAAAGGACTTTGCGAGTTTAGACTCGTGCAATGATGTATAAGGGCTCTGGGTAATTTTTTTTTTTTTTTTTTTTTTTTTTTGTACCAGGATTCATGCTCAGGACCTTGTGCTTGTCAAGCGGGCACTGTGCCGCAGAGCTATCTCCTCAGCTATGGGTAATCTTTTATGGTGCTGATGTTTTTGCATAGCCAGTTGGTAAGATTTTAAGTTCCTAGGTAACCTGCCTGGAGCGTAATCGTGAGGCGTGAACCACCAGATGTAGTTCTAGGGGCAGGACGTTAGTAAACAGCAAAGATTTAATCCTGTCTTCCCAGAAATTTTGAAACTTTTTTTTTTTTGAGACAAGGTCTCACGTGTATTTCAGGCTGGTCTTGAACTCAGTCTGTAGCCCAGACAGGCCTCTAACACGACTGATCCTCCTGCCTCAGCCTCCCAAGTGCTGGGATTACAGACCTGCACCACCATTCCTGGCTGAGACTTCTGAATGGGAGCTCCCAAAGGAAGACTTTTAAGGTGTTTCCAGATAGCAAAGAGGGCTGGATGGAGTGGGCAAAGCAAGTGAAGACAGAGAAGAATGAGTGTTGGACGGCTCTTCAGGATACATGGACCATGGTGAAGACCACAGTGATACTGGAAGTATCCGAGCAGCTGGAGTGCAGTGGCCAGACCAAGGAGTTTGGCTTTAGGGCTGGGGGATTAAATAAGGAAACCCCATTATTGGCTGTTACAGGAAGCTAACCAATTACTTACCATCTGCACACACTTCGGTGAAAGGACAGGCAGAGTTTCCAAGGCTCCTGGAAAGGGGACTGTTGGCCTCAATTCACCCCCCAAACCCACAGGACCCTGCCGCCTTCCACTGCCCACATTACTGTTGCAGGTCTGTAGGAGATTCTATTTTTATCCCTATGAGGTGGCACAACTCTTCCATCCTCAGGGTTCTAGCTAAGCCAAATAATTAAATTGACCAACAGATTAACAAAAACAAAATGCAAATTTTTTTTTCAAAATGCAAATTTTAATGCAAATTTTACATGGCACAGAAACCTCATAAAGAAATGAAGTGCTAATGAAGTTAAAGTTACCTCTGGTCAACTGCAGTCTGAAAATGTTTACATAGAAAATTCCAGCTTGGTGTGGTGGTACATGCTTTAATCCCAGGGCTCAGGAAGCTGAGACAGTAGGATCACCATGATTTTGGGTCCAGCCTGGGCTACATAGTGAGTTTAGAGTCAGCCTGCACTACATAGCCAGAGCCTGACTCAAAAGACAAAACGAAATTCCAGAGAAGAGCAAATCTAAGGATATTGGCCGTTATCTCATTAAAGTAGTCTGTTTATCATGAGAATAGTTCAGTCTTGCTGAGTATTTGATTGTCATTGTAGGAAATGATGTTACAGGTAGCCTCCCATCTAAGGCCTCTGAATGGTGTGAAAAATGTTAGTATTTAATGAGACATTTTTACAGAAATAAAAGAGAAAGATTAATAGCTGGAGCCAATATAAACTCAATTTTGAGTCCGAAGTACCATCATTTGAGAAGGTTTAGGTTTGCACATTTCTAAGGCAGGATGTGACAGTGTTGATAAATTTCCTAGTTTGTAGTTCGAATATTTCTGGTGATGTCTTTGGGTTTTTTTGTGAAGTTTTCAAGTGACTTATATAAAAATGGGCATGAAGGATGTTCATACATGACCTGTTGTGATTTCCTTGAAATTTGTGTCAATTTGTCAAGTTTTAACTAAGGTTCAGGAAAATGGACATTTAGCTCAGACATTCAAGAAAATGGAAGTCTTAATTTTGTTTGTGTTTTGGCTAAGATAGGTTCTAACTATGTTGCTCAGGCTTGTCTACAACTCCTCAGCTCAAGTGATCCTTTACCTGTACCTCCATAACAGGTATACGAGGCTTGTCTTAAGTATATTCACTAGTTGCGCATCACCATAATCAATTTTAGAACATTTTTATCATCTCCAAAAGAAATCTATATCGTTGGCTGCCAATCCTTTATTGATCCATCCCCTTATAACTAAACCACTTATAATCTATTTTTGCCCCTCTAGATTTACCTATTCTGGATATTTCATATAAACAGAATCAAAATATATAGCCTTGTGACTGGTTCTATTAATATAGTATACTTTTGTTTTGTTTTGTTTTGTTTTGTTTTGTTTTGTTTTGTTTTGTTTTAGGCTGGTTTTGAACTCACTATCTAGCTCAGGCTGACCTCAAACTTGCAGAGACTCCCCAGTGCTGGTTATTCAGGTGTACACCACCATGCCTAGCATCAGTATATTTTCAAATGTGATCCACGTATCTGTACTTTTCGTTTTTTAAAAAACAGCAGTGCCGTGTATGGTGGCACATGCCTGTAATCCCAGCATTTGGGAGGCTGACCCAGGAAGACTGCCATGAGTTCGAGGCCAGCCTAAATTACAGAATGAAACTCTGTGTCAAGAAAAGAAAAAAGAAAAATAGCATTATTGGGATATAATTTATATACCCTAAAATTCTCTCATTCATAGTTCTGTGTACAAGTAAATTATTTTTAGTATATCTGTAGTAGAACAACTATCACCATAATCAATTTTAGAACTTTTTTTTCACCCTATATTTTATCCCTCTTATTGCCAAGTAAGATTCCATTGTTTAGGCATACCATATCATGTTTATCCATTGGTGAGCATCCACTTTTTTTGGCTGTTATGAATAGTGCTGCTATGAACATTTGTGTATACATTTTAAGGTGGATATATGGTTTAATTTCTTTTACTGTATTCCTAGGAGTGAAATTACTGGGTCATACAGTAACTCTGATTAACCTTTTGATGTAGCACTAGAAAAATCACATGATATTTGTATCTTGATGTTCTTGCATAACATTAATCATGTATGTTTTCATGAATTATTCAATGTTCTTTGAGTATGTGGCTTTTCATACTGGTAGAATTCAGACCAGGTATCATGGCATATGGCAGTTATCGCACTACTCAGGAGGCTGAGGCAAAAAGATCACCACAAATTTAAGGTCAGGCTATGCTACATAATGAGTTCAAGACCAGCATGAACAACATAGTGAGACCCTGTCTCAGAACAAAACAAAACTACTAGCAGAATTCAGAATCTTAGTTTTTGAACATTTACATTACTTCCCATTTTCATTGCATTCCAAGGCATATTTTCAGGCATGAATCTTTTTATGAATCTCTGATTATTTCTGTAGAGCAAATTAATCAAAAGATTGGATCAAAGGGCACAGGTAGTTTTAAGGTTGAGTGCATAATGATAAATTGCCTTCCAAAGAAGGTTATGACAATTTTCATTCTTGCAAGTAGAGTTTGGGAATGCCAGGTGTATGACTCCTCATATTTTGTGTATGACGCCCACCAGACCATAAGCGTCAGAAGGATGAAGACGCTTTTGGCCCTGCATCCAGATTGTGGTGTAGGGTTTGTATTATGTGAATAAGTGGTAGCAAGTAGAGGTCTAGATTGCTGCAGGGGCCATGGGATAGAGAGGAAAACACATGTGCTGTGAGTTAAATGGCCCCACGTGGAAGCTGAAACTCACTGGAGGAAATGAGGAAGCCACACTCCAGAGTCATTTAGGTGCAGATGCTTGTGGGTACTGTCTGAAGACTGGCAACAACTCTTTTATACGCCACTCTCTCTGAGCACCCTTCTTTATGCACAGCCCTGGAAGAATTCTCTTCACTGAGCTGGCAAGGTCGTCAAACTTTCTGTTTACCTCAATATCCTAAAAAGAAACCCATCACAAAGCAGTGTATGAATACTTTCTGATAAGTTAATTATTTTTACACACACACACAGTACCAAAGAAGCCTCTCTGGGCATTTCCCTCCTGTGCATGACAATCTCATACTACCTAAACTATTAAAATAGAGATGAAATGGGAGTCAAAGGGGGCTTTTGTGGGGATTGCTCTATTTCTTGATCTGGGGACCCTTTATATAAGCATATGCTATTTGTAACCTAACTTCAATCTATGTGCAATTTTTAGCATGGTAATTAAATTAATAAGTTAAAAACAAAGGAATTGAGGACAAGAGAACTAAAATGTAAGTATATTCTTGTGATGTCTCCATTAGTCCAATGCCTGTAATTAACATGCCTTTACCACATGTCTTCTGCCTCAGCAGAATCTTTCTCTGAAAGCCTATTCTACAGGGTCTAACATAAAAAATAAAAAATAGTGTTACTTGGATATAATTTATATACATATTTTCAAGTAATTTATTATTATTTGAAATGGGTAGGGTCTCACTATGTTGCCTAGGTTGGCCTTGAACTCCTGAGCTCAAGTAATCTTCCTGCCTCAGCTACCTGAGTAGGCAAGACTACAGGTGCACACCACCATTCCTGGCTCCCATTCTGTCTTCAGAATGTCCCTGGGAGGTGTTTGTCATACTCACTTCACGTATAGACAAGGCTGAACCCTATGAGGAGTTTCACTTGAACTATAAGGATTCATAGCATATCCCTCAAAGCTCAGTATAACATCTGGGCTAGTCATCTTAGACTAATGATAAACATTTAAAGAATAGAAACTAGAACATTAGATACAGTTCACTGGTGATGATTCTCTGGTTCAGAATTTTTTTTTTTTTTTGTACCAGGAATCAGACTCATGACCTTGTACTTTCCAGGCAGGCGCTATGTTGCTGAGCTCTGTCTCCAGCCCTGGTTCAGACTTTTGTGCAATATTTCACATTAATGAACCCAGGCTTTGGTCTCAGGCCAGAACTGACTCCAAAGCCCTAGGTATTTCCATTATATTACAGGTCTCAGCTAATACCTATGCATTGTACTGAATAAACGTGTACTTTGACAGGACAGCTTCATATCCCACCCCATCCCTGCCTTTTTTAGGAATAGCATCCAGTGCTGACAAGCATTTTCAAAGCAGAGGAGATGTGGCATGCTAATTGCTGGCTTTGGACTAATGAAGACATCAGTTGTCCCAAAATCTGAAAGATGTGGGGTACATCCCTAGAAAGACTATGACTTAAGTCTGGATTGAAATAAACCAAAGTTGCCAAGGGTTTAGCTCAACGGCATAAGCGCCTGCCTTGCAAACACGCAGTCGTGAGTTCAATCCCTGGTACCAAAAAAAGAAGAAAAAAAGAAATAAACCAAAGTTTAGCTCAGCATTTCTTTTAGTAATTTGTATTTTTCAGGTTTGGGGTCATAGCTTAGTGGTAGAGTGTTTGCCTACATGTGTTACAACCCAAATACCACACGTACACAAAAATTCTAAGATTCTCAGCTTGTGCATGCCCATAATCCCAGTACTTGAGAGGCTGAGGCAGGAGGATTGCCACTGGGCTACACAGTGAGTTCAAGACTGACCTGAACTGTGTAGTGAGACCTTATCTCAAAAACAAAACATCAACACAAGTTTCTCTCATTAGTGATCAACTACTTAGAAAAGGTTCACTTTTTCTGTATTAAAAAGGCAACACTGAATGAAAAGGAGTCCTAACTTCTCTTACAGTTATCCACATGAATCTCTCAGTGCCAGAATCTACCTGTAGGTGGTTTAGGTCAGGGCATGGGGCAAGGGGAGAAAGCAACCTTGCAAGTGCTGAGCTGGCAGATGTAAACATAAGTGGACTGTGAGCATCAAGCCCCTAACCTCCACCTCTTTCTCCTTCAGCCAATGAAAAACCCAGGTGGGAGTGCAATGTGAGAGAGACCATAGCAAAGCTACCAGCCCAGACTGGAAGCAGAGCTGGAGCTGTCTCACAACCTACATTTAGGCCTGGATTGGAACTCTGACCATAGCACATGCTGTACCTGGGCAGGACACTTTAGTACTCTAATCCTCACTTTCTGCCTCTAAAATAGAGATGGTGGTAGCTCACAGGGCTTTTGGTGGATCAGCAATAAGGCTTATGAAAGCTCTTACAGAGATATCCAGCAGTTCGAGGGCAGATGCTGTGTTGTCCTGGACAGACTTGAGGAGACCAAAGCAGCCTTCACTTTGCATGGGATTCCTGGATACCTAAGAGTGACATAAACGCAGAGAACTGAGAGAAGCCAAGCCTAGGGAGGTTGGAGAACAACTTGCAAGGGAGGGTATACCCCTTACCTCTGATGACATGGTTAGTTTGGTTAGCCCCACCATCTTAGCTGAGCAAGTATCTCCACAGGGCAGAGTAGGGTGAGTGAGGCTACTGACTGGGTTGAGGATGAGAGGAAGGCAGTGGGTGCTGACTGGGCACCCACCCCCTGCCTGACTCTGTGCTAGGTACCAAAGATACAGACACAAAACATACCTGGCCCTAAAGAGCTCACCCACTAGAGAGAAGGAAGGAGAAGGAAACATTAAACTCAGTGTAATAAGTTCAATGAAAGTGTACACCAACTCCAGCTGGGAGGAGAGGACAGAGAGTAAAACCCTGGAGCTAAGCTTTGTAGGTAAGGGTGCTGGTATTTCAGCAAGGGCAAGGGGAGCAAAAGCAGAGGTAGAAAATAGTACATTGTGTGTGTGTGTGTGTGTGTGTGTGTGTACACGCATATGTGTATGCAAAGAATTCTGAGCGCCCAGGAATGACAGTGGTGAACTTGGTAGAGCCCAAATGCCCCATTATGTGCTATGAGTAATGAACTATGAAGCTTGGATTTATCAGAAGTGACAGTAAAGCAGGAATGTCAGGGCCATGTGTCTGGTTTGGAAAGATTATCAGGTAGCAGGTGGACAGGAAGGACTAGGCCTGGGGAAACTAGGAGGTCAACAGATCCCAGGGGAGAGGCAGTGAGAAAAGGGAGAAGTCAGCGGCCTAAGCACTCTTCGGAGGTGAGAGACTGCGGAGGGCAGATGTGGGGAAGGAAAAGAGGCAGGCTTCTGACTTGGTTCTCCCTGCCAAGAGGCAGCCCTCAGAAAGAGGTAATGTATAAATAAATAAGTACCTGTTTAAAAAGACAATTTAAAAATAAGAAATTTTTTAGTGATGCTATTCAGATTGGACTTTCACAGTTCCTTGTGTTTTGGGGACCATCCAGCAGATGGCAGAAAATGTGAGTCCAAGCTTGAGAAAGCTCTGGGTTCCCACAGTGGTGGGGATGGGGATAAACGAGAGAAGCAATGGGGACCCTGGGGTTGGGGTATTAAGGGCCAAACAAAGACAGATGCCAACCACACCCAGGCCTGTGTTGTTAGCACAGCAGTTCTCTAGCACCTCCTCCACCTTTGCCTAGCTGCCTCCCTTTTCTGTCTCCTGAATTCAATCCCGCTCCATGGCTCCCTCCGTCCCACAACCCTGGAGGAGGGGAACTAGTGCTGGGTACACACGCCTCAGTAGGTCCGGGCAGTGGCCATCCACTATACCTAGGCTCACTCTAAGTTCCAGCAAGGCCAGAGGAAAAGCAGCGAAGAAGACAAAAGGAGACACTAGAGGTCTGGCCCCTTCAGCAAACATCACTCACGCAGGAGGCGGAGAAAGGACAGCAAGGAATTGTGGGCCAGCTTCTGAGAGGAAAGGGTGGGGTAAGGAGGACTCTGAAACTTGGTGTGAGCCAGGCAGGAGGTGAGAGAGTGAATAGCGGGGGAGGAAGGGTCATGAGAGGGACCTGGAGGCCCCCTCCCAGAGACTCCCATAAGGTCTGTAGGGCCTGTGTATCCACTGCTGCCCATCCACTGCCTCTGGGGTGGGGACTGTGGTGGGGGATGAATCTAGGTAAACAGGCAGAGATACGGCAGTAATGTGCTGGGGCCTTCCCCCTCAGCCCCACCATGCAAGCCCAGCACTCACGACAAGAATCCTTAGTGTCTGGTTGACCCGGAGACCCAGCCCCAGGCTTAGTGCTCCCGCAGCAGAGATGCGGTTATTGCTATAACATAAAAGACATGCATCACACTGAGATACATAATCAATCTAAGTGTTCATCAACAGATGAAAATGTGGTATACATCCACAATGGAGTAGGATCCAACCATAAAGAAGGATAAAATTCTATTGTTGTCATTCACATGGGGGACATTATGTTAAGTGAAATAGGCCAAGAATAGAAAGACAAGACCAGCGTATTCTGGGCTGGGGTGTAGTTCAGTGGTGGAGTGTTTGCCCAGCATGCACAAATCCCTAGGTTCAATCCCCACCCAGTATCCCCCAAAACAAAACGCCCTGCATAGACTCTCTCATATGCAAAAATGAAAACTTAAAACTACAACTAAACCTGGGGCCAGAGATATAGCTCAGTGGCATAAGTTCCTGCCTGGCAAGTACAATTCCCAGTACTC
This sequence comes from Dolichotis patagonum, assembly GCA_004027295.1. Classification (NCBI taxonomy): domain Eukaryota; kingdom Metazoa; phylum Chordata; class Mammalia; order Rodentia; family Caviidae; genus Dolichotis; species Dolichotis patagonum. The sequence goes on along the minus strand of PVJX010020511.1, from coordinate 24,409 downwards.
AATTCCCAGTGAGTTTAATTCCCAGTAGCAAAACAAAACAAACAAAAAACAAAAACAAATTGCTAAACCTAGGATAATGATTATTAGAGACTGAAAAGAGTATGGGGAAGAGGGAGGGTGGAAAAAGGTTGAATTTGATCAGTGCACATTACATGAAGATATGAAGACATCACACCAAACCCCATTAATATATATATATATAATTAATATGTATTTATTTAAAAAGGATTTACACATCTTGTAGCCTTCCAAACATTTTTTCAGGGCTGTTTTCTCCAGGGCCCTTGCTGGAGCTGCTGTTCCATCCTACAAGTTGGGCTTTACATACCAGTTTTCTACTTGAAATCTACAGAGCAGATTTCTAGTAGTCATGTGCTTCATTGGTGCCTCCCAGTATTACAGGAGACCATGCAGCAAACACATCTAAAATGTGCCTCCCCCTGGTAGAGGCCAACTGCTGCTCCCTGGCCTTTAAAATTAAGCAGGTGCATCCATGTGTTCTACCCAGCTAGCACCTCATGCCTATCAGTGTGACATCTGTTTTAGAATGTCACCCCTCTCCCTTTCCACATTCTTTCCTCCTCCTCCTGCTGAACCCAAACCCTGGCCTCATCTCTGAGCCACTTTGTCTCCAGAACCAGTCCATTCCTTTCTGACTTCTTATATTCAGCTCATCATCTCTTAAGGTTGCCTCTAGCCTTGGCTTTTCCCACGGGGAAGAAAGGTGGGCTGGACTGGATGGGGTCTCCCTGACCACAGGGGCAGCCCCCTGAGGAAGCAATCCATCATCTTTCTGGCCTCTACCTCTTTTCACTGTGCTTGCCCCTGCCCTATTATCTATTGAAGCTCAAGACACTGCCTGGCCCGGAGAAGCATCCTACCCAGAACAGATTTCTAGTAGCCATGTGCTGAGGAAAGCCCACCTGACAGACTCTGCTTTGTCCCATCCAGGATAGGCTTCACTGAGAGGGCTAAAAGCTCACACAGGGAACCCATCCTGCACCAGGCCCTCTGACCCTACTTTGTACACATGTCCATGATCTTCAGCCAGCTGCCTGCACCATAGGAATGATAAACGTCAACATACAAGTCATGATTTTTTTCCCCCTAGTACTGGAGATTGAACTCAGGACCTCTCCACTGACCTATATTCCTAGCTCATTTTTAAATTTTGGGATAGGGCCTTGCCTCCAGAGTGCTGGGATTACCTGGCTATAAGTGATCATTTTAAGAGAGAAGGACAGAGCTGGGTGCTCTGGGATTGTGGCTCAACCTTCATCCTGGGGAGATTGTGGTAGATTCAAAAATCAAATGGAATAGCAGTGAGATTGTGGTTCCCCTGTCTCTGGGCAGGGTAACTCTGTGTTTCTTACCTCATGTTGAGTTCCTCCAATACATTGTTGACCTTCAGGGCCTCAGCCACAGCCAATGCTCCAAGGTCACCAAAGCCATTGTATGAGATGTCCAGAACTTTGAGAAAGATGTTCGCCTAGAGCAAAAGAATGAAGCCATGGGACCACACCTGATGGTGGCGAAGACCAGAAGCCACAGCCACAGAGCCTAACAGAGGTCCAAAAGAGGAAGATGGATGTAGGTGTGAATGATAACTCACAAACCAGGCAGCAGCAGGCCACAGACACAGTGATCAGATCCACACCTCTGTGGGAGAATCTCAAGGGCAAGGGACCCTGAGACAAGGAGTAGTCCCAGGGGCCCAGGGGCTAATGAAGGGCTGCTGGATGAAACCTCTCCCAGGGACTGCTATGGGGAGAAGGGTGCATGCTCTGGCAAGGCTGAACCTGTCTGCCACCTTGTGCTTCAGGGCACCCATGGCAGTCCTTGTTCAAGCAGATGAGACAATGGCTGGTTTCTCCTGAGGGGGACCACATAAAATTAGTTGGCACTGGAGACACTGATGATGCCAGGGATACACTGGTAGGGCTTGGTTGCCCATTCCTAAAACTGATTAATAACCCACAAGGGAGCAGGTCATATGTTTGAGGTATGCTAGCATGCAAAGGTGCAAGGGTGTCATCTCAGGAGAGCATGTGTGTGTGTGTGTTAACTGTAAGCACACCAGAAGCACAGATGTGCCTACCAGGTGAGTGTCTGTGATGTCTGGAAAAAGTGTTTGACATTCAGCTGTGGACCTTTCAGTAAATGATATGAGGGTGGACATAGTGTATCTAATCATTAAATAAGGCCAGTGAAATAAAAGTAACCAAAAGAAATATCCTTTAATCTCTGTCTAAAAGATCTAAGGTTCATTTTTGGAGAGCGACAAAGACAAGGAGATGGCACCCAGGAGACCTGCCCCAGGGGCTGACTTGGTGGGGGTCTCATACCTCCAATCCCCTGGCAAATGCTATAGCTCCTGGGCCTCGGAGATGATTCCAGCTTATGTTAAGTTCTGTGAGTCCTGTGTTTTCTGCCAGTGCTGGTCCAAGGGTCTCTCCTTCAAGAACACCAAGAGAGACCTTCTTATTTTGTTCATTCCTTCAAAGACAGATACTGATGTCACTGTATGCCAGAGACCCTGCCAGGCAGGAGGTTCACAGATATGAACTCAACATGAGCCTGCCCTCCTCTCAAGAAACCCACAATTAAAGGGTAAGACTTAATACAAATTATGGGATATGAGTTACTACAAACAGGGAGGGGTGGGAACAGAGTGGTGGCCTTGGTGGGGTCAGAGAATTAAGGACAGAGGAGGCAAGTTTGAACTGAGAAACCTATCACACATTCCACACACGATGGACAGTAGATACAAGAAAGTAGATGTGCAAACATGTGTGGAAATACACTCAGGTCTGAAGCTGTGAGAGGGAGGGAGGAAGCAGAGGTGATGAGATAGGGAGCAAGGGCACTTCTTGAGAGAGGCTGAAAGGCCTTGAATGCTGTGCTGCAGGAGCTTAGGCATGAAGAATCAGGGAGGGCTTTAGAAGCAACAAGCTGGGATTAGCATTTCAAGATTTCTAGTTGCTGGCAGGCAATGGTAGAGACAGTGGCTGGTGACTCAGTGGCTGGGAAGGGTTTATGCCATAGGTTAAGTCAGAGACAAAAAGACTGGCACAGTTATAGAGAGGAGGCAAGAGTGGCAGGGAAAAGAAGGGGGTGGTATGGGAATCCATTGCTCCTGTGCTCCAGCACAAATATGCCTTCTAGCTGACATCCTACTTAGGAACTTGGAACTCTATTCTACACCTTGTCACAGCTCCTTGTCTTTCTAATCTGGGTTCACAGACCAGGAAGTTTTGCTTGCCTGGTCAGGATCTCTTCCAGACTCTAGCCATTAGATCTCTCTCTGACTAGCTGGTCTTTGTCAGCAGTTTAGGAATCCTACAAGGATTGGATTTGAACTTTCTCCAAAATCCAAGCACCTAGCACAAATCTAGTAAGGCTGGCTTACAGAAATATATAGAAGACAAATGAATGAAAGCTGAGTGTGGTGTACATGCCTGTAATCCCAACATTTGGGAAGTTGAGGTAGGAAGATCAGTGCGAGTTCAATACAGTTTGGGCTACATATTGAGTTCAAGGCTATCCTGCACTACAAAGTGACAAAGTGAGACCCTGTCTCAAAGGGGGAAAAAAAACCCTAATGGACTAACTGATCAGAGTGCTCAGGCTACCTACTCGGCTGGCTAGCACACACTGCAGCAGACACATCTAGCACCTTGGAGAGCTCCCTGAGCAGAAGCAAATACTTCGGCGCTGCCCCCCTCAGATCAGGACTCAATGCCTGGGGCTGGATTTGATGCCCTTATCTTGTCAGATGTGAGTATTTCCTCCTTCCTCAGGCACTGCTGTGGCTAGAAGGGGGAAGGAATGGTTTCCCACTTCGTGGAGTATATCACTTTCTTTGCTGAGCAGCTAGAGGTTGAGGAAGCTTTCCTTTACATGTCTCTAACAGCCAATCTTTGGTCTCTGTGACCCCTGCAGTCATCCTGTAAGGTAAGTGCTACTGATTCTATGGAGCAGGTGAGAAATCTGAGACCCAAAATTCTTCACCCCTCAAGGGAGTCAGGCACACCCTCACGTCTCCACTTGGAGAAACAAAATGGGTTGCCTGAATCTGTCCTTTCCCAGGGCTCACACTGCCTCACTTGTGTATACTGTGTGTTTGCACACCGTTGTAGGGTCTTAGCTTCTGGTTGCTCCATTCTGGGTGCCTGTCTGGTAATTGCTCATTACTAGTTTATAAAATAATTTTTGAGATAGGGTCGTGGCTAAGTTGCTAAAGTTCCCAGACTGAGCTTGGACTTGTTTTTCCTGCCTCAGCTTCCCAGAGTGCTGGGATTACAGGTATGCACCACCTTGCCAAGCTTTATACTTGGTATTAAAGTTTCACTCAAAGGTTCATGGCTTAGAGGATTGATTCCTAGGGTGCACAATTAAAAAGTGGTGAAGTCTTTAGTTGGGGTCTAGTGGGAGGTTTTTAGGTCACTGATTGTGTGGTGGGTTCTGGAAGGGGACTGTGGGATCCCATCATCCCTTCTGTTCCCCAGCCATGAGTTGAACACCTTTGCTCTGCCATATGCTCCAGCCTTACCACAGCCCCAAACAATGTGGCAAATCTATCATAGACTCCAAAACCATGAGCCAAAATATTCCTTTTCTAAGTGAATCATCTTAGATAATAATATAGTACTAGAAAACTGACTAATACACCCTCTGACTTCAAAGAGACACCAGTACCTAGCTCATCAAAGTACTTAGCTCACCAAAGTCTGAAGTGAGCCTCTCCTTTAATTTCACTGGCTTTCCACAATAATTTCCCTAGAAGGCATATTGGCTCTGGTAGTTAAACTCTAGGACCAATTTTCACTGGCCAAGGCTGGTGTCATCCCAATCACTCTAAGTGGCTTGAGACACACCAAAAATTCAACAACTTTCCAGATCAGACAATTTTCTTGGGGCATCCACTAAAATGAACAAGTATGTGCATTCCTCCAAGAATTTGGTCCATCAGGTCCAGTATTTCTAAACCCAGGTTGTAGGAGATGATCCTCTTTCTCCTCTTCCTTCTTTTTGTGGTACTGGGGATTTAACCCAGGACTTTAAACAGACCCTAGGCAAGTAGTCTGCCATTGAGTTATACCCTAGCCCTTTTTTCTATATTTTGAGACAGCATCTTGCTAAGTTGCCCAGACTGGTCCCAAACTTGTGATTCTCCTGTCTCAGTCTTCTGAGTAGCTAAGATTACAGGCATGTTCTACCATTTCTACCATGTGTGGCTCTTGTTTTTGTTTTTGTTTTTGTTTTGAGACAGGGTCTTGCTCTGTACTTCAGGCTAGCTTTGAATTCACTATGAAGCCAAGGCTGGCCTCAGATTCACAGCAATCCTCCTACCTTAGCCTTCTGAGTGCTGAAATTACAGGTATGTGCCACCATGCCCAGCCTGGCTTTTGTTTTTAAAAACAAGAATCTCACTATGTAGCTCAGGCTGACCTTGGAGCCCCAGGCTGACTATGGGGCTCAAGCAATCCTTCTGCCACCCCAAATAGCTGGGACTATAGGTGCACACCACTACATACATCTTCTAGGTGATTGTCATAACCGACTGGAGAGTTTAGGAACAATCACAGGTGGAAGTTCATATTCCTGACAAAGCATAAAACCTATGCCAAGGCCCAGGGGTATGACAGTGATGATACCAAAGAATCACACCCATGTCTTTCACAGCTCTTAGAATAAAATCATCATGCCCTTACCATGATCTTCAGCTCAGAAGCCCCCTCTTGGCTCTCTGTGCTGTAGACTGGCCACTATCTTCTGGATCATGATCTGCTCATGCTGGTTATTGTCAGTTTGGAAAATAGGCCTGCATATTCATGTTCGTCTCCTTGAAATTCCCTCCCTCTGGCCTTGCCATAGCCGATTCCTTCCTAGCCCATATATTTCAGCTTAAATGTCATTTCCTCCTAGAGGCCTCCCCAGCCACCTCTCTAAACCAAGGGGTCCTTATTTTTTTCTAGAACCACATCTTGGGTTTTTTTTTTTTAAACACCAATAATTACTTGTTAGCATGTGCTTCTTGAGGTTTGGGGCTCTGTTTTATTAGCAGCTAGACTTGTAGTGGCTAAATTGGTGTCAAACAGGGATAGCAGTGGGCAATGAGACACTTGAATGGATTAAGAGTTTTGTGCAGCTCAGCTGGGAGGGGGGGTGAAACAAAGTGGGGGTGGGGAGCAGCAACCAGGGCACAGATAGTCTCCAGCAGATGCTCAATGTGCTCCTTCTACTTCCCACCTCCTGCCACCAGAGGAGGTTGACCTTTCATGTTCCATGGCAGTCCAGGCCAGGTGTTACCTGCTTGGTCATTTAGCTGGTTATAGCTGAGATCCAGGGATTTCAGACACGTATGAACCAGCAGGAGATCAGCAAGGTACTTGGCTGCCTGCTCTTCCAGGCTGTTCCCTGCCAGCTTCATCTTTTGCACTGCCTGGTTCACTTTGAGGGCATCACAGAGGGCCTGGACCCCAGGTGCTCCAAACTGGTTCTCCGACAGGTCCACATCTGGGGAACAGCACCACTCTTTGGTCAGTGGGAGCCAAAGGAAGCCACCTCCCCCCACCACTTTCTCCATCTCCTAAAATTCCAGGCTAGAGGCAGAGGAAGAGGCTTTGTAGTTGGACAGTCCTGGGGTTACAGGGTAGCACCTTTGCTACCCATTGGCTAGGTCCTCTTGGACCCCTGACTTCAACCTTCTTATACCTCCATGAACTTCTCTGATAACGGTTAAAACCACCTAGCTTGTGGTGCTGTGGGGAGAAGGAGCCATCCCACTAGTGCCTGGTGTCTGGCAGTGATATGATCTGCTCACAGGAGCCCTCTCTGCCCTATTGCCAAGGACTGGTAATACTAGTCTAAGTGGCCATGCAGGGAGTACTTACGTAGACCAAATATTCTGCTGACCACTTCACATGTGCTATTTCATTTAATGCTCACCACAACCCCAAGGGCTAAGTGGTATTTCTGGGGCCATCTCAGGGATTGGAAATGATCTTGGCAAAGTTGAGTTGGTTGTCCACGTCAATCCACTCTTCAGTGGCAGAGCTGGCATTTGGGTCCAACCTCACTAAACTCCCATGGTGTCCTCCCACCCCACTGTCCATCCTGTCTCTTTGCAAAGAAAGACTCTCCCAACCTGAATTCAGGCATTGACTTTTATAAGTGTGTGTGTGTGTGTGTGTGTGTGTGTGCTCGCCAACAGAGCAGGGAAGGCATGTCAGCTTAGGAAAGGAGCAGAATCCAGCCATTGGTTGGATGTGTAATGGGTCTAATTCCACCTCTGTGTGCCCCACCCCATATCCCAGCCATACTAGTTGGGACCAAATGAGAAGGCCTGGTTTAAAGGAAGCACATCTCTGGGGATAGGGAAGGTTCAAGCCTGCCCACTTGCCCCAGACTCAGTACCTACCAGATATGCTGCTGTTTTTGCTCAGGACATCTGCCAGGGCCTCTGCACCAGTCCCACAGAGCCCATTGTCCCGAAGATCCAGTCGCTTGATATAGGGATTGGAGGTCAACACAGAAGCCAGAGCCTGAGCCCCCTGGGATAAAGCAGAAAATCCTGCAGTTTTGGTCCTTTCCAGGCTTGGGGCCCAGACACATCTGTCCACTTCCCTGGATTATGTTCCCAGGGCTCAGCCCACACATGTAACATCCAAACAGAAAGCCTTCCCCTATCCCACATTCCCAAAGGGATACCTGTGTCTCCTGGGCTCTGCCCAGAGCTCACCTCCCAGTGCTTTCTGTAACCTTCCAGCACACTAGGAGCTGCAGGCTTCCCAGCCTTTATGCTGATCTCTGTTAACGGTCTCTATCCTATCTCCCAGATGTGGGGAAGGGAATGCTGGCACAGAGAATGGCTAACAGTGAGTGGAATGGACTCAAGGAGAGATACTCCCACAGCCACTATCTCCTGGGTCCTTCATCTCCAAGCCAGGCTCCAGTGTCCTCCACAGATACCTGGGGTCCCAGGCCACGGTGCTGCAGGCTCAACTCTGGAGCACTTTCTTGGCGTAGAAAGCAGGAGGCAGGTACAACGTTAAAGGCCTGGCAAAACCCCAGGTAGAGGGTATCCTTGACCACTTTTCCAAGTCCATGGGTGCCTGGGAGGAGACAAAGGAGACAAGTGTGGACCCCTTCACTGCCATATCCTCTGCTTCTTCACCTGACCTCTGTCACTGTCTAGCTTCTTTCCCCTCTAGAGGCACTTCTTCCTGAATCATTGGGACTATTTCCATGTTATTACAGATGAGGATATCAAGGCACAGAGAAAGTAAATCCCTTCCCTAGTCACACAGGGAGTCACAGCCAGAGTTGGGACACTGCCTGTGTGCTAAAATGCATGCTGTGTACCCTTTCTCCCCATTACAGATTGCAATTTTTTGTTTGCTTTTTTGACACAGGGTCTCACTATGTAGGTCAGGTTGACTTTGAACGAAAGAGATCCTCTTGCCTCAGCTTCCAAAGCTCTGAGATCACAGGCTTGCGCCACCACACCCAGCCCGTGCTTTTAATGAGCACTTTATGGAAGGAAAACCTGAAGTAATTCTAACTTCTATACATCCATTAACTTAGATTTTCCTGCGGGTTAGGAAAACTCACCCCTGAGCCTATCTCAGGGTGGGACATCCCTTCCTACAGTTTGTCAGGGGTTTGTATTTAATGGGTGTTCTGGAAGTGTGTTCTTACTAGTGGAACTCCTGGTGCCTATAGGGATGGAGAGCACAGACATAAAGGGACCACCGCTGTTCCAAGGGTAATCCAAGGAAAAGCGTGCTCCCATGGAGCTCAAGCCCCTTCCCGCCCAGCATCCCTCAAGATGAGTCAAGCCTGACCCCCTACCGGGGACACCTTCTGTCTCCAAATCAGAGTCCGAATCTGCAGCCGAGCCCTTCTCGGTCTCCGCAACCTCTGCAAAATCCCCAGCAGCCGCCTTCGCTTCTTCCTCTTGTTCATTCTCCGCAGAATTCTCGCAAGGATCCTTCATAATTACACCCATTTCGCAGTCGCCTACACTGAAGCGGAGACTGTGTGGTAGCACATTTAGGAAGCTGCTTGGGGGTGTGGGCGGACCCTCCTTCCTGAAGGACCAATAGAATGTCACGGGGCGCTCGTCCAGCCAATAGAGACGTGCTTACGTCATGGTCTCCAGGGCAACTCGGTGTTGATGGTTGCCCAAGGAACAGCGGCGGCTCAGTGGCTACCTTGAGCCAGCTGCTCGCCCGCACCGAGTGGGCGCCACTGGCCCTGCGCAGGCCAGGACGCCTAGCCGGCGTTCATTTTTCCTGCTGCTCTGTAAACTTCCAGCATCGCCCCATGCTCACGACTGGGAAATACTCTGAGGATAAGGCACTGTTCTAGAAAGGTCAGGCAACCTTGGGAGTCACGTCACCTTGCTCTCTGAAACCGTACTCTCACAGGAGCTCAGTTCTCTCTCATGCCTTTGCGATGTTCACCAGGACCTTCTCTCCCCAACTTTGCTTACTGCACTTCAGAATCTGCATATGTTAGCTCAGAGGCCATTTCTTCCTGAATCTTTCTTTGGGCCCTTTTTGGGCTCCTGCTGCCCCCACACAGGCCTCCCACAGCACTTGAAACACTTGTCATTCCCCCTTTCAAGGAAGTGAAGCCGGAGGGCAGGAGGCAGGGCTATGTCGAGGGTCTGGCAGAGAGACTTTGGAGAGGATGGGAGCCCCAGGGCAGCTGGAGGTCGGGACTGAGCCCAAGGCTAGAGTGTGTGTGTGGGGGGGGGGAGCTGAATCCTTCCCTGAGTGGACGTGTCCCTTTAACAAGGGCTGGCCCTGGCCTGGCTCACTTGGGCGCTTCTTTGCCTCCTGTTTCAGCTGTGGTTGCAGCTGCCGTGCTGACTCATGCACCAGCAGCCAGCAGGAGCAGGATCAGAAGCATGGGTTTCCTAGGAGCTGTGGCCAACTGGGGGCTTCTGGATTACAAGACAGAGAAGTATGTGCTGACCAGGAACTGGCGAGTGGGTGCCTTGCAAAGGCTGTTCCAGCTTGGAGTCGTGACCTATGTAGTGGGGTAAGAGAGAATGGCTCTTGGGAAGGCTGGTCAGAATGATCATGACTGGTTCTACTGGGTTGAGGGTTGAGTGTCTGGCTTTTTACAGACCAGGCTGCTGGTGGTGGTGGTATACTACCAGGTAGTGGGGTGGGGGTAGACAGAAGGGCCTCTATTCATTCAAAGGCCAGTGGTATACAAAAATAAGCCATGTGCTTGTATTCCTATGTGCCTATCTGCCTCCTTTTTAAGGCCTTGTCGCCAGCCTTGTGTTGGGCTCTGGGCACAGAAGAGGCTAGTGGAGCAAGAAGTAGTAGTCTCTGACACTCTTGAGAGTTGGATCACTGAGGCCCTACCAGAGAGACCACCAGTTCTTTCTGGGGGTCAGAGGAGTCTGTAAGGAGAGAGCTGAGTCTACTCGGGTAGGGGTTGGTTGCTGAAAGTGGTTGTTGTGGATATTTCTGTCTGTGGGTGATAGCTCCTGGATGCCCAGATGGCCTCTGGACTGTTCAGGGAGGTGAGGCTGGAGATGAAGCAGGGGCCCTTTGCCAGGCTGGAAGCTTAGTGTGTGTAGGAGGGAGCTGATCTCCTAGGTGCCAGCCTGCTCTTCCACCACTCACTGTGTGCTAATCTCAACACACTGGCATCACTTCTTTCCAGGTGGGCTCTCCTTGCCAAAAAAGGCTACCAGGAATGGGACCTGGACCCTCAGATTTCTGTCATCACCAAACTCAAAGGGGTTTCCGTGACTCAGATCAAGGAGCTGGGGAACCGGCTGTGGGATGTGGCTGACTTTGTGAAGCCGCCACAGGTGGGTCCCTGGTGCTGATGCAGGGGGCACAGGATTCACTTGCTGACGGCTCTGACAGCAGTCTTTGAGCAAATGTGTACAAAAGGGGAGTGCAATGCCAGAAGAGGCTTAGGAAGAGAGGCTGGAGAGGTTTAGGAAGGGTTTCAAAGGAGAGTGGTCCCTGGAAGGGATTTGAGGAACAAATAGGAAAGAGGCTTCCAGGCGGATAAGGAAATGAGAAATCAGGCCAGAGGAAATTCCTTTTAAAAGATCATATCCAGGCCAGGCATGGTGGTGGATGCCTGTAATCTCAGCACTTAGGAGGCTGAGTCAGGAGGACCACTGCAAGTTCAAGGTCATCCTGAGCTATATAGTGAATACTGTCTCAAAAAACCAAGAATAATTAATTAATAAAAGACCACATCTGAAAAGAATTGGGATGTGTAGGACTCAAGGCTTAAGGTTGAGGTTGGGGTGAGATGAATAGAGGTGCTTAGGGTCTAAAACCTCCTGAACTTTACCTTTTATCCAGGGTACCACTGTCAAGAGCTTCTCTGCTCTTTTAGGCTGTGTGTTCCTTCTCCCTCCACCCACCTGGCCTACAAACCCTGTCTCCAGCTCTGTGCTGCTGGTGCCCAAATTGTAGCCCAACTGACCACCTGCCTAGAGAGAAGCTGCTTTCAACCCTGTCCAAGGAGAAACCATCTCCCTTTTCTGGAACCTTGGCTTCTTGTCCAATGAGGGCTGTGGCATTCACGAGTGCAAAGCCAGAACCAGGATCCAACTTTGACTCCTTGTTGTCTATTCCAACACTTTTTACTGCAGGTCCTGCAGGGGCCCTTTGACCCCTCTCCTTTGCTCCCTTCCCTAACGTGCACACCACATAGCAGCCAGGCTGAGCTTTACACCTGACTTCTTCATCAGAGCCCACTAACCCCTGCTGTCTACCCTTGGAAGCCTCCCTTTCCGTGATGATGGCCACCAAGTCTCTCCATTTCCTAACTTCACCGCCACCCTTCACTGTCCTCTGCCAGCCCTTATCTTCCCCCCTCCAAATGTGTAGCACTGCCATGAACAGCACTTTTCAATGTCTTTGGCCACTCACTGATTGCATGTAGAGCTTACTGTGTGCTGCCCAGCCCCTGCTGTGCCAGGGCTTCTGTACATGTAATGAGGGGCTCACATCGCTTCAACTTGCCTCTGGCTCTTTTGTGCTTGGGGAAAGAGGCTCATTGAGTCAATAAAAGTGAATGTGAGAATTTATTTGTGTCGAAGATGAACATGTATATGAGACTCCCTGGACCAGAAACTGTGTGGGCGTAGTATCCAATACCTGTAACCCTAGCTATTTGGGAGACTAAGGCAGGAAGACTGAAATTCAAGGCCAGTTTTGGCAACTAAAATTGTAAAAGGAAGAGCTGGAGATTGGTTCAGTGCACCTTGGGCTCAAGCTCAGGAAAAGAGGACCAGAAATTCAACCAGCCTCTCATTTCTACTTCTATTCACCTCATTAGATATGTTTCCCTAGAAGATAGAGTTGGTGACAAGATGAGGCCAAGAAAACTTCCTCAAAACCAGGCTTCTGGGAGGCTCTGGGTTTTACAGAACTGACCAAAACAAAATAAAACAAAAAAACCTGGCAATCTGTTTCTGGCCTCTCCAGTTGAAGGAACCTGCAGGAACCAACCTTAAGATTTACCTCCTAGGGAGAGAACGTGTTCTTCTTGGTGACCAATTTCCTTGTGACACCAACTCAAGTTCAGGGCAGATGTCCAGAGGTAAGTTTGCCTGGGAGCTTCCCAGGGGGTTCATACTTCCTTCCTTCAGCAATCACAGCCCCATCTCCCTTTTCCTTCATAGGTGGCTGAAGGCTTGGTATGTGCTTTGTGCACCCCAGGCACCGGGCTAAATCTTTCTGTAAATCACTTAGTCTTTACATAGACCCTTTCCCAGTAAGAATTATGATTTCCATTGAAGAGGAGATGACTGGGGCTCAGTAAAGTTGAATAACTTGCTCAGGGCCTCCAGGGCCTATGGGTGACAGCTCCAAGACCCCAGTTTCTTTGAGATGTGGAGGACTCCCTTCATCCTGGATCCACCTTTGGGCTTTCCAGATTGTTGGTGTGACACCTGAAGCAGGGCTCATGTGGGCTGTAATAGCAAGAGGCAACAAGATGGTAGATCACCTTCTCTTCTCTGTGCCCAGCCTCTATCAGTCTATCTAGAGCCAGCTTCCATTTTTGTGAGCAAACAGCACTCTTGCTTATGATTATGTCTTGCTTATGTCTATGTTGAAATATAGACCTGGACTAGGGTGGAAAGGGGGTAGCCTAAGATCTCAAGGGCCCTGTGAACCCTGCTCAGGAAGGAAGGAAGGCAGAAGGAAGCCACCCATGGACTGGGACTGGGAGGGCCACTCTGTCTCTTGTACACTGGGATGGAGCACTCAGGCTGCTGGTGGAGGTAGAGGTGGTGGTCACCATGGAGTCCAGTTGAAGGAGTTGTGACCAGATTAGCCCGAAAAGGAACATTCTTAGACACAAATGAGGACAGCAAATCAGGTGGTTCCACTCTATCCTCTGTTTTCTGTTCACTAATCATAGTTCCACCCCTCACAAAATCCCATATCTCATCCAGAGTCCCTCAGTCCTTCTCAGACTCCTGTTGCTGTGTCCTTTTGGCTGCCCATGAACTGAGTGCCATGGTAGTGACATGTCTGTGACAGTTTTCAAAAGTGTAGACTGCTTTCCTTTTCAGTGTCCCAGAAATCTTGCCCACCTTCACCTCCTGTTTGTTCCCCATAGTGTTTAACTCTGTATAGGTATGAAAAGAGAGAGCAGGGAAAGAATTATCCTGTAAATCTCCACAAAGTATGCGAGATCCTACTTCCCTACCTAGGCTTCCTACCTGCTCTTTGCTGGACACATCCTCTAGCCCCTGCCCTGCCAGAGATCATGAACTTACTTGTGCAAGGTGCCTTCCCTTTCCTGTTCTATTGTCTGAATTGAAGCTAAGAAGCCAGACCTCAGTCTTTTCCTTCCCTGCTGCCCCCATCAGAGGAAACTGACAGGAGCAAAGGGGTCTCACTCTGCCCTTGGAATACAGCACTATATTCCATCTGGCAATCCCACTGACCACCTCCATTTATTTGTACCCTCCAGCTTTCCCATGGGCTTCTAAACTTGGGTACCCTGGTGGCTAAGGTAGGGAGGAGGGAGGGTGTTTTTGTAGACTGTAGGACTGCATCCCTGGGTTGTTGGTGACTGGGCCCTCTTATCCACTTCAGCACCCCTCTGTCCCACTGGCTAACTGCTGGGCTGACGAGGACTGCCCTGAAGGGGAGACCGGGACACACAGCCATGGTAACTGTGAGCAGCGCTGGGACCCTGTATCTCTCTGTTCTACCAGTAAGCCCCAGCCCCACACCCTCCCCAGGCCCTGTGGGGATCTAGGGGCCTAGAGTTCATCTTGTGTTTTCAAGGCACAAAAACAGGTCAGTGTGTGGTGTTCAACGGCACCCATAGGACCTGTGAGATCCAGAGCTGGTGTCCAGTGGAGAATGGCACTGTGTCTACCACGTAAGTCTCCTCTCAGTCCTAGGGCAGGGCCCCAAATTGGGCAAAATTCTGGCAGTATACCCTCCACTTGCAGAAGGCCCCTACTGATCCAGGCTGAGAACTTCACACTGCTCATCAAAAACACCGTTACTTTCAGCAAGTTCAACTTCTCCAAGTAAGTGAGGCAGGTCCTGGCTGACCCAAGGTCCTCCAGGATCTCCTGATTATCTAATCCTGACCCTTACCCCTCTCAGAACCAATTCTTTAGACACCTGGGATGCTACCTATTTCAAGCAGTGTCACTATGATCCACTCTCCAGCCCTTACTGCCCTGTATTCCGAATAGGGGACCTTGTGACTGCAGCTGGAGGGGACTTTGAGGACCTGGCACTGACAGTAGGTCCTTGGGGTTCCTGAAGAGATTAGGGAGAGGGTTTTGGGTCCATTGGTGGAACATGAGATATATTGTGTGCAGGGTGGTGCTGTGAGCATCCGTGTCCACTGGGATTGTGATCTGGACACAGGGGGCTCTGACTGCTGGCCACACTACTCCTTCCAGTTGCAGGAGAAGAGCTACAACTTCAGGTGTGACCCCCCACTGCTTTCTTGCTGTTCTTGGGCCAGTGTTCCCCATTGCCCATTTCCCTGTGGCTTCCAGGATGAATAAAAACTGAGTCCTAGCCCTGTGCATGCTGCCCTATGTGTGCCCTGGGGAATTTTCTTAGTCTTTTACCCTCCAGCACAGGTACCCCAACCCAATCTATCTGTCCCCACCCCTTACTTAATGTAGACTGCTCACCTCCAGACTCTGGGGTAGTCTGTGCCCCAGACTACCTGGCCTCCAGCATCTCCCTTTCACGGCCTAGGGGCTTTCACGGTTACTTTCTGCTTATAGTTTTATCTAAAACTTAAAAAAAAACTATAGAAAAGTTCAAAGAAAGACAGGTGTGGTGGAACAAGTCTGTAATTTCAGCACTTTGGGCGGCTGAGGCAGTAGGATGGCAAATTTGAGCCCATCCCAGGAAAGTGACTTAATGAGACATTATCTGGAAAAAAAAAAAAAAACCAGGAAGGGCTGGGGGATGTAGCTTAGTGTGAAGATCCTGAGATTCATAAAAATATGAATGAATGAATGAATGAATGAATGAATGATTAGTACTGGGAACACCCATATACCCTTGCCCTGGGTTCATTAATTGTTACTGTTTTGCACTTGGCCACATTTGCTTTCCCTTTTCCTGTCTAGGGTGAGGTAGATATATGTAGACAAATTGCAAATAAGAGCAGTTATGAGCTGGGTGGACCTCAGTGACAGAGCACTTGCCAACATTTACACAATTCTGGGTTCAATCTCTCACACCGAAACAAACAGAAAGAAAGAGAAAGAGAGAGAGAGAGAGAGAGAGAGAAAGAAAGAAGAAAGAAAGAAAGGAACTGTCTGAAGGAAAGCAGCAGACATAGGACACTCACTCTTCTTAACACTGTCCTGAGATAAGGACCTTTTCCCATTTGACCACTATCCTAATGGCACACCCCCAACATTAATGTTGGCTGATTAAATCTAATATTTGTATTTTTCTACCTATACCAATTATGATCCTAAATCTTTGTATTTTTCTAATCCAGGATGCACTCAAAGATCTTAAATTGCATTTATTGTCATGCCTTTAAATCTCCTAAGACATCCTGGGAACCTGCCACCTACTGTCATCTTATATACACATGAACCCTCATATGTGCACAGGGCTGCTATCAGGCCTGGAGATGATGTAGGCATGCCTCACTGAATCCTGCCAAATCTGGCTTTCTTCTTTCCCCAGCTCTTCACAACCTTGTGGTGCTGGCTCCCTGCCCTCACTGCTCCTCCCACCTGTGGGCCTTGGCTGGCCCTGCTTCCTCAGCCTGGACTTCCTTTAGGAAACTGTCCATATGTTCCTTCTTCCCTGTTTCTAGGAGAGTAAATTCTTGCCATGAGGCTCTCACAAGCCTCTGCCTGTCCTCACCTCCACCTTCCTCTTCCCATCCCTTGTTGCTGCTCTCTATGGAGGGTTCTTTCCCCAGCCCCTCAGTAGGCAGGAAGCTCCTTTGACTCAGATCCCAGTGTGCTTTTTCCTTAGATCTTTAGTAACTACTTACGGCCAAGACCCAGGACTCAGGCCTGGGTAAGGGGTTTATGGAGTCAATGGATAAGTAAGACGGAAGCCCAGGAAAACCAGCCCAGCCTGAGACTGGGCCCTCTCTCCTGCCCCCAGAACAGCCAACCACTGGTGGGAGGCTCCAGGCGTGGAAGCGCGCAGTCTGCTTAAGCTCTACGGGATCCGCTTTGACATCCTTGTCACTGGGCAGGTAGGCATCAGACCAGGGGAAAGGGGTACAGATAGATGGGCCTGGAGGAAGTATATGGTGACAGCTGTGGCTTAATAGGCTCATCCCAGTTCTCTCAGGCAGGGAAGTTCGGGCTCATCCCCACGGCCATCACAGTGGGCACTGGAGCAGCTTGGCTGGGTGTGGTGAGTCTGATCAATCTCAGCTCTGTCTGGCTGCAGCGAGTGCCTGTCTGTCTGCCAAAGTACCCTATGACTGCAAATTGTGTTCTGGGGTGAGAGCTGGGGAGGCAGCAGGAGAGCAGGTTGGGGGTGGGACATGGCTTGACCCTGACTCTTTCAGGTCACCTTCCTCTGTGATCTGCTGCTACTGTATGTGGACAGAGAAGCCCATTTCTACTGGAGGACAAAGTATGAGGAGGTGAGTTGCAAATCTGCCTAACCACTGGTTTTTGCCACACTTTGAGAGATTTCAGTCAGATCCCTGACCTGCTGTCTTTGTCTGCAGGCAAAAGCCCCAAAGGCGACTGCCAACCTTTCATGGACCAAGCCGGTTTTCACACCCACAAGGCCAGCTGTCCAGGTGCTTTAGATGGTGCCACCACCTGTCCTCACAGCCTCTGCTTCTGGGTACCAGACATCAATTCAAAGGTGTTCCTGTCTGGGCTTCAGCACCTACTTGCTGGCCTATTCCTGAGGCCTATAGCCACTCCATGTTTATTGGGGTTTGGGGAATGGGGATGGAAAAAGGTAGGGCTCTTGGCTTAGGAACCTCAAGGATAGAGGCCCCAAAGGACTGGGATAGGAGTTGGAGGGAGAACTCTGCCCTTGAACTCTCAGGAAGACTGTCTCTCCTGGGTCCAGCCTTGGCAAGGTACTACCTTGGAAGCCATAGAAACCAGTTTTGTGGCACAACATGAGCTATGGAGGTGAGTGAACAGGGGCACCTGATTGCACCACAGGCAGAGTATTCAGCCTGTGAATGCCTGTCCTTCCCTGTGATAGTTCTTGGCTATTAGACAGTTGAGACAGAGAGGAGAGAGGTGGGGCTGAGTTGGTGGTCAAGTCTTCTACAACTTCCTTATAGTTCTTCCAGCCTAGCCCCCTGGAAACTGACCACTAGGCTTCCTGAAGGCCCAGGGATAGAAAGCCCAAACATCTGGAATTTACAGCCTCCTAAGTCATACCTAGAAATCTCTCTGGCCAGCTATGCAGCCTAACTTGAGGCACACCAGTGACTCTAATCTTGATCTCAGGCAGAGTTCAGTGGCTACAAGCAATGTCTCTAATAAAGGACACTGAGGTTCCCATGAAGGTTGGTCAGGTTCTAGTTCTGTAATCCTCCTGGGGGCCTAAGTCCTACCTGATAGAAATTTCTCTCTGTCTTGGGATCCACAGTAGCATGAGAGAGACAAGGCTGTAAGAACTAAACCTTCTCCTGGTTCCAGGGTGGGCTGGGGATTTGGAAGTATCCACCCACGGAAGAAGTGAGAGGCTGCTTTTTGGTGGTGACCAGAGGCATGGTGGGAAGTGCCAGGGATTGGGCTAAAGCTGGAATAGCATCTAGAATCATCTGGCACTCACAGCCTCAGTAAATCCTTTGAGGTCCCTGCTGCCTTTAATTCCTAGGGGCTTAATATCCAGGGAAGGTGGTCTCTAGAGGGCTAGGATGGAAAGTCATGGTCCAAAAGGCCTGGTTATTGGAGGTTGCTGGTTGTCCTTGGGGCTCAGAGAAAGCCGATGTCACTACTGGAGTAAAAGCTTGCCAAAGCCAGCAGTTTTCTGTGTGGTCCTTACACCGGGGGCGGGGGTGTGTGTCTCTGTAGTAGACACAGCACAGGCATGAGGACCCTAGTTGGGGGAGAATGCATCACGGGTCTAAGGCAGTGGTGGTGAACCTATGGCACACATTCTGCAGTGAGCACGCAGAGCCTTTTCTGTCAGCACACAAGTCAAGTCGTCCCAGCATCTCCCCAGCAGCCAAGCATCAGTTAACAGTGAACACAGGGCCAGTGTTGGCACTTTGCAATGAATAAATGGGTTTTGAGTAGCAGTATGGGCACTCAGTCTCTAAAATGTTCACCATCACTGGCCTAAGGCTTATCCAGGAATTCCTTCCTTCCTGTATTGGGGATACCAAGTGGGCCAGAAGGCAGTAGGAGCAGGCCCAAGGCACTTGTGCACTCATGCACAACTGTGTACCAGTCACATGTGCACCATCTCAGCCTTTACCTCAACCCTGGCAGAGTGGGCACAGACAAGAAAACGAGGTGTGACCCAGGCTTGAGCTTGTTATAGGTGTCACCTCAGTCTGGACATGGCTGTGCATCCACAGGGTAGTTGTGTGGGTTATGCAGGCATGTGCCTGAGGGTGTGTGTGTGTCACATGCCTGTGTACAAATGTACCTCAGTGTCCTGGTGGCAGGCTTCGGGTGCATGCTGTTTCTCTAGGGGCCTATTTCCTTTTCCAGGCAACCATCTCATGGTATAGGTTCTGCTCCTTTGATCTACCTGATAAGGACATTTGGGGAGCCTCTTCTGACCACTCCCCCATGACCCACTCCCCCTTCATCTGGTGTATGTAGCTCCCCTCTGAGCTGGTCAGAAGGCACATTTCCTAAGGGAGGAGCCCAGACCCAGGGCTGGCCACGTGGGTGGTCCCAGAGCTACCTTTGCAGAACTTCAGCACCTTTGCCGCAGATTGGGGACAACCACCTGGTTCCTAGGGGACAGGTAAGAACCCAGGGGGGTCACAAAAAGAATGCCACAGTGGACATAGTGATTGCCCATATGGCTGGCCAAGCAATTATTATTATGGATCCCTGCAGCTGCAACCCCTTCCCTGCCCACCCTATCCTACCTGTCCAGTAGCTGGAGTTGGTCATACAGAGGAAGGTGCTGAGCAAACAGTCCACTGCATTAGTGCTGGTCAAGGTCCATTCCCTGAAGACCAGAAGCTCAGTACCTGGCATACAGTCCTAAGATCCTGAGACCCTCCCAACCTGGGCAGCTGTACACCCAAACTGCCCTAGATAGAAGTGGCTCCCAGCTCCACTGGCCTCTCAAGGAGGTTGGGGAGGGCAGAAGCATGACTTGGCTCAGACTCTCCAGCTACTCCATGCTGTCAGGTCCTTGGGCTGGTTCCTGGCTCACTGGCTGCACAGGCTGTACTGTCTCTTCCAGGCTGCCGCTGGGGAATACCACATAGCGTGTGGTAGTAGTCAGCCCTGGTGGCGGCTCCTGCTGGTTCTCTTTGCTGTGCCTGATGCCATAGCCGAAATACACAGCAAGTCCTGCAGGGGTGGTAATGAGGCTGAGGGGAGGTCCCAGCTTTGCCTGCTCTCTTGTCCCCACCTTGCATGCACTCAGGGTCTCAGCCTGGCCCCTACTCACCAATCAGTAGCCAGATGGCAAAACGCATCCAGGTCAGGTAGCTCAGCTTCAGCATGAGGCAGATATTGAGGAGGATGCTCAGGGCTGGAGTCAGGGGCACCAAGGGGATCTGAGGGTACAAGGGTAAGGCTGAACTAGGCTGCAGGAAAGAGCTGCCAGCCCGGGGCCTGACTTCACAAAAATTTCACAGAGTCTCTATTTGTCTCTGGAGCTGTTAAAGACAACTCCCTCAACATGCAGAAAGACAGATGGGTGTGAGAATGGGTGGATAAGCCTCCTCAGTGCCATGGACCCTTATTTGTTATGAGATAGAAAAGGAGGGGACAAAGGGAGCTGGCTGGGCCAAGAGTGAACAAGGTTTGCTGGAAAGGTACCTGGAAAGTGTCTTGCCGATGCTGTTGCTGATGAGCCCCCAGGACCAGGAGGCTGAGCAAAAATACCACACCACTGATGAGGAGCAGCAGGATGTAGCCCCACCGTGGCAGGTATAGTACTGAGTCCCCAAAGACCAGCACACAGTCCACCATGATAGCTGAGGCCACCAGGATGCCAAGCGCCCAAGTCACAGCAGTTCCAGGGCTGAGCCCTCCCAGGAAGCCGAGGTAGGGCTTCAGGGCTGGTCGCAGCTGCCCTGGTTCAGAGACTGACGCCTGCACAGCACCTACTAGCTGTATATGGTCTGAGAAGGAGTCGTACTTCTTGGCTGTGAGGTCAGGGCTGGCTGGGCCTGGGGAGCTGGACGGAGATGACTTCTGGAAGCGCAACACAATGATGCTGGCAGCCACGAAGGTATAGGCCAGCAGAGTGCCGATGGAAAGAAACTGGACCAGTGCCTCTAGGTCCAACAGCAGTGCCAGGAGAGCCATGAGGACCCCAAACACCAGAATGCCCATCACAGGCACCTGTGTTCGGGGGTGCACACGGGCAAACACCTGGAAGAAGAGCCCATCAGCAGCCATGGCATAGACGATGCGTGGCAAGGAGAAGAGGTTGCTGAGTAGGACGGTGTTCATGGCTGCAGCAAAGGGTAGGGGAACTGTGAGCATGGTAAATAAGCCCATCACAGGTTGCTAGTGGGGCTGGGACATGGGTGGCTCCTGGAGATATGGGCATGAGTTTGTCTGAGGCCTCAGTATGAGTGTGTGTGGGGTGCTGGACTGTCACTTGATTGCTCAGGTTTGGGGTATTCCAGTTAGGACACAGGCCCATTGGGGAATCTGATGAAGGTGAGTCCTGCTGTCCAGGAAAGGACCTATAATAACATGCCCAGAACTGATGTTCTGTATACAGCTTGGGGGTGGGGTCCTCTCTAACAAACTTGGGTAGAGAGTTTTAACAATTAGCACATTCCTGGGGCCGTTATGTAACTGGTAAAACTGAGGCCTGCATGGAGGTGTGTTTTCTGAGAGGCTCAGGGAGGGGCTACAATGCACTGTTCTCTCCCACCCTGCCTTGGAAGGGCCTCTTACCACAGATGGAGCCAACTGCCACGATGAAGCCAGCCCAGCTATAGCCCCGCCGGTAGAAAGCATCAGCAAGTGCGGAGTCAGGGTCCAGGCTGTGCCAGGGCACCATGAGGGTTAGCACAGTAGAGACAAGGATATAGGCACTGGCTGCCAGGCCAAGGGAGATTGCGATGGCCATAGGCACAGCCCTTCGGGGGTTCTGGGCCTCCTCACTGGAGGCAGCAATGACATCAAAGCCCACAAAGGCATAGAAGCAGGTGGCAGTGCCCGCCATGATGCCAGAGAAGCCAAAAGGTGCAAATCCACCCTCTTTAGCACTCCAGTTGTGGGGGTGGGCCAGGATGAAGCCCAGAATGATGATAAAGAGAATGACAATCAGGCTGATGGCTGAGAAGGTGTGATTGAGCCAGGAGGAGACTCGGGCTCCACAGGAAACAAAGGCAGAAGCCACAAGTAGGATGCCGGCAGCCAGGAAATCTGGGTATTGGGCCAAAAAGGGGACATGCCAGACACCCACTTGAGACTCGGTGAGGTTTCGAATCCTGTGGCTAAAGATGGCATCCAGGTAGCCACTCCAGGCACGGGCCACTGCGGCACCCCCGATGAGGTATTCCAGGAGTACATTCCAGCCTATGAGGAAGGCCCACACCTCACCCATGGACACATAGGTGAATAGGTATGCAGAACCTGTGCGGGGCACTCGTGCTCCAAATTCTGCATAGCACAGGGCTGCTAAAAGGGAGGCCACAGCAGCCAGGCCAAAGGACAAGAGCACGGCAGGGCCAGCCATGTCCTTGGCCACAGTGCCTGTGAGCACATAGAGACCCGAGCCCACCATGCCACCCACACCCAGCAGGGTCAGATCCAGTGTGGACAGGCAGCGCCTCAGGGACGTCTCCATGCTGGACTCCTCCAGCGGCTTCAGTCGGTTCAGCTTCTGGCAGAAGCGTGCCAGGCTGGCAGCACTGGGCAGTCCTCGGGCCATGACGAGTGGCTAAGAAGAGCACCAAGCCAACAGCTGGAACCTCCTATGGCCAGACAGAGGGGACTGACAGGCTGCCCAGACGGGTCCTAACCAGCTTCAGCCTCATCCTGAATCTTTCAGTCTCCTCTTGGGAACCCTGGACACCTATAAGGAGGGCTTGTTGTAGGGCTGGACTGGGGCAGGAGGTCACAGAGAAGCATGGAGGTCCTGTCTGCCTTCAGGAGCAGGAGAACCAGCTAGGTGGCTCTGAGGGTGGGGAGAAGCCAGCTCCTGAAAGCAAGAGAGGCTGGTAACAGCTTAGTGGTCTAGATCCAAGAAACAGATGAAATGCGGGGAGGCTTCCAGGGAACTGGGCCAGGCCTGCAGGACCCGGAACAGAAGCCGGCTCCACAGCTCGGGGCGTGGCCCAAGAGGCCACCTGGCATGGAAGGGTAGCAGTCACCCCCTTACTGCCAGGCGGCCGACTCTGCTCACCTGGTCTCGAGGCAGGGGCGCCCTGGCCCTAAGCCCCGGATCTGCAGCCAAGACCCGCGTACCTCCCCTGTGCACCCACACGTCACCGAAGCCGGCCGAGCTAGCTCCTCTGCGAACCTGCCCCCAGTTACCCGAGCCTTAGGCTGTTTTCCGGGCCGGAACCTGTCCCCCGCAAGACCCGCTGCGACCCACCTGCCGTCTCCACTGCAGCAACCACCGCTCTGAGCGCTGCGCCCGCCCCACCCGGTAGCGCCGCCTGCGCGCAGCGCCTGCTCCCGCCCCCAGGCGCGCTGGATCCGGCACGGGCTGCGCAGCTAGCATCGCCTGCAGGGTCTTGTAAAGAGTCCCACACGCCGGCCGCACACCTAGATAACCGCCTTGCGCAAATCTCCCATGTCCACAAGGAGCTTAATGGGCTCTAAAGTAGCCCCATCATTGGGACTAATTCACAGATGAGGAAGCACCCTTCACTGGGGGCCAGATTAAGGTCCAGGTCTGGGAGCATCGAAACCAGTCTGCTTCCACCGCAGCAGACACCCTCCTTGATCCCCACACCAACACGTGAACCTCACCCAGATAAGCACTATCCAGGCCCTCAACACAGGGCGACTGGGATCTGTGAGATGAGGGCATGGGGCTGGCTGAGTGGTGCTGGGCAATCCCCGGCTTCTTAACTACAATGGGATGTCAGGAAGACCCACACACTGCTAAAAGAGTGCAACCTTTTGGGAATTTTCTGTGAATTGGCAGAATTCACACTGGTTGCTCTGAGCCTGCAGCTACAAGATAATGTAAAGCAGTCTTCCAATGGGGGTACACACCTAGAGCCCCCAAGAACACCTGGGAGGCCTTGTAGGACCCCAGGATACCAGAACAATTCCCACTCGAGAGATGCATATGTACTGAGTATTTCACCCCTGTGCCATCCCCATACCATGAGGAAGCCCATTTTCCACAACATGACCATCACAGATTCCCCTCAGGTTATTTCTGAGGCAGAGGGTGTCATTTTTCCTCCTCCACTTTGAAAGTTGGTATAGGATGTTAACTTGTTCATAGCAAATTGGTAACACAAACAAGCTAAGCAAAATCAAAGCAGACTCTC
Organism: Dolichotis patagonum; assembly: GCA_004027295.1. Lineage (NCBI taxonomy): Eukaryota > Metazoa > Chordata > Mammalia > Rodentia > Caviidae > Dolichotis > Dolichotis patagonum. The sequence goes on along the minus strand of PVJX010020511.1, from coordinate 283 downwards.
CTCATAACTTTTTGTTTCCAGGTTTCCAGGTGAGTCAAGGAATTAGATTTTAGGGGCATCTGCAGTTTGGGGAGCTAGTGACAGGATAGTGGACTCCCAGATGGATTGGTGCTATGTGGAGTTCTGCTTTAGCCAGCCCCTTTGTCTCTTTTGATAACTGGCTGATGTTAGCATGGGAACTTCTAGGATGCGCTCCCACTTCCTGTGGAGTATAGCTCTTGCTCCACTCCTGTGCTACCTAAATATAACTAAGCAGGTGTCCCTGGTCCTGAAATGCCTCCAC
>PVJX010020510.1:0-33401 GCA_004027295.1 Dolichotis patagonum | reverse complement strand
TTAAAAAGACATTCCCTGGGCGGAGTGGGAATCATTAAGATTTGATAAAATTAGTTATCTTTATTGCTTTGTCAATCACATTCTTGAATAAAACTGGCTGGTTTTTTGTTACTGAAAATGTGTGTTATTGAAAAACCAGGTACTATACAGTACTCCTTTATCTGTGATTTTATTTTCTGAAATTTTGCTTTCTGTGGTTCCAGTTACCTAAGGTCAGCTATGGTCTGAAAATATTAAATGGAAAATTCCAGAAATAAACAATTCATAAGTTTCATAATGTGTGTTGTTCTGAGTAGCATGATGGAATTTTGTGTCATTCTGTCCCATCCTACCTGGAACATGGGTCACTTTTCTGTCCAGTGTACCTACACTGAGTAAACTACCTAGCTGTTAGTCATTGGCTAGTCATGTACTGTTTCAGCACTGAAGTCTCTGTGTTTAAGTAACGCTTATGTACTAGTGTAATGCTATGGCACAATACCTGCCTCATTCACCCCACTTTATCAATGTATGTAGGCATTGTTTCAGCTCACATTATGAGAAGCATGAGTGTAGTACAGTAAGGCATTTTGAAAGAGAGAACATATTCATATCACCTTTATTGCAGTATATTATACTGTGTATTGACCAGCTTTTCTGTAACTGGTACAAAATACCTGACACTGACAATTTAAAGGAGGAGAGGCTTATTTGGCTCATGGTTTTTGGAAGGTTAGGTTTATGGTTGACTGGATGCAAGGCAGAAACATCATGGTGGAGAATGGTGGAGCAAAGCTGCTTAGTTCATGGTAGCCGGAAAGCAGAGTGGGAGAACAGCCTAGAGAAGAAGAGGCCAGGACCAGATATAATACCCAAGGTTATACCTCCGTGACCCATACCCAGAAGTGTGCTTACTAATTCTCAAAGTGGTTCTTAAATTAAATATCTAGCTTACCTTAATATGCTGTATATTGGAATTATCATTTAATAATGTTGATCTCTTAATGTGCCTATGTTATAAATTTTACATATATATTATATATATTATATATATATGTAAATAACTATGGCAAATAGAGGATACTATTCAGAGTTTCATGTATTCAATAGCAGGTCTTAAAACTATACCCTATGAATGAGGGGAGCTACATAGCAGTATATTTTGATGCCACTGTCTTACATTGTTCTAAAACAAGCAGTTTTATTTACTATCATTGAAAACATTAACAAAGCAAGAGACATTTTGCTTAATAAAAATAGCTTTAACTTCACGGAATCCCCAAGTGCCAAGGAACCACGGCCCTAGTCCTAGAATTGTATTTGGATCAGTTGTTTGTAATTTAACTGCATGCTGTCTTACATTGCTAGCTATTTTCTGCTGTCCATAGACCTAATCTCCCTTATTATAAACTATACCATTTATGTAGCTGTTTCTTGATAACTGCTGAGGTGCCTTGCATTAGGTATAGCTAGTTTCTTAGTGATTGATTAGCACATAAAAATTAGTGGTTTGTGCACATTCTTATGTTATATATTACATCCTAGTACACTTTGCTTTTTACTTATTTTACTAAGTAGGACAATGGCCTTTAAGGGAATATATTTATTCAGAGGAAGGCATTGGACGTTTGTCCCAGCATATTATAATTTTTCTAAGCATCGAACTTCATTGGCGGTTATGGGCGTGTGAATTCCATTTTATCTATTCTATTGCTAGTGTTCAGGATACAATTTCACATACCCATGTATAAGAATTTGAATCCAGGTTGCAATGGGCTTAAAATATTGCAGTCATTAGCATCATCAGAGGAATGGGTTCTACCATAATGGGTGTGTCCAGTTTGTATGGATGAGCGAAAAGCACAGCTGACCTCTGGGAAGTTCATTCGTTCTAATCTTTTGGGCCATGCAAGATTTTGTAAACATGTGAGAAAATTCTGTTGCCAGTGGAGTCACAAATTCATTTATTATAAATAGAAATATGCCTATGTTGTTTACTTTTTATACTCTCTTCTTTACATTAGATATTTTATAGTACCAGAATCATCTTTTAATCCAGCAAGGGAAAAAGAAATTGTGCAACCAGTGGGTTACTGAGAGCAATACTTCATTTTCAGTGTGAGACATTAATTTTTTTGTACATGAATTTGCTGGGAATAACCTAATACCCATTTTATTCAGAGACAGTAAATAGAAGCCATGAAAGTAGGTAATGATACACAATTTACATTTTTGTGTGAATAAAATTTAGACTTGAACTGACTGTGCAGTAAGTGGATTCTGCAAGGAGTAGTCAATATTTCAGTGCTAATTCCTTTGAAGAGGATCTATGACCAATATGCTAACCTCTGGCTACACCTAAATTGTGGATAACACAACTGAGAATCACTTTTTCTTTTGTAGTACTCGCATTGAATCCTAGATCTCACACATGCTAGACAGCACTGTGCCAGTGAGCTATACCACCAACCTGAGAATCTTGATTTTTAATTTTATTTAACTTTAATTGGTTTCCATTTAACCACTTAACAGTTTACCTCAAGCATCACTCAGGCAGCCCATTTGTTTACATACTGACTATCCTGAGCCTTGCTCAGGCAGGTGTTGTTTCTACCAGTCAATTCTTGTATTTAATACATTTGATAAAATTGTCTTCTTACTGTTTCCTGCCATATTGTCTTATAAAAATTAATGAAAAAATGCTGTTTTTGACCACCCTGTATTTAAATAATTGGACTGGTAAATGGTTAAATATAAAACAAAATTTAAATCAGTTATTAGAAAGCATATGTTTAGAAAAATTTGCCACAGTAAATTTTATAAAATCTGTATACCAATCAACCATTTCTAATGAAAACTTAGAAACACTTTTGAAATGTGCTGGACATGTAAAATTCCCATCAGATTTCAATGATTTATCATGATAACAATGATAAAATATGCTATTTGAATGCTGATTACATATTGAAATTATTATACTTAGATATAATAAGTTAAATGAAATATTATTAAAATTTATTTTGCCCAATTGTTTATTTTTTAATGTTGGCTTCTTGGTAACTTAAAAGTACATATGTGCCTTTTATATTTCTATTAGATAGAGCTTTTATAGGATACCTTTTCCTTTAAAGGATAAGAAGGCAAATAAAAAATACTGTATCATACTTTTATAATCATTATGAAATATAGATTTGCTCAAAGCAGTTGTTAGTACCCAAATTTTTAGGAACCAGGTCAGCCTACTTCAAAGCTTCTTTACTAAATCAGTATTGTTTTTATATTTATGTGTTATGCAGTACCAGATCAGCCTTACATCAGTTTGCATTCTGGGAGATTTTTAACTTTATTTTTTAGAGCCATGTTAGGTTCATAGCACAACTGATAGAAAAGTTCCTTCGTACACCCATTCCCACACATGAACAGTCTCCCTCACCGCCAGCATCCCATACCAGAGCCGTACATTTGTTACAACTGGTGAATCTGCATTGACATCATGGATTACATTAGGGTTTATTCTTGATATTGGACATTCCATGGATTTGGATAAAGGAACTAGTTTTTAAAATGTATGTTACATATGGCATTTCTGCTGTCCCATTATTATACTTGATTTAAAAATGGAATTAAGTGAATATTCAGCGGTCTAAAAATGAGTATTTTGCTAAAAATGTCACATTATTGTAGAAAATCTGAAAACAAAAATGTATTTTTAAAAGTACAGAAATTAACTATGATCTCACTTAAAAATGAGCTAACAATTTGCTTTTGATATCTTCTTTCTTTATATATGCCTTATGATTAAATTGTATAATATTATTACTGTGTAATGTAGTTTAAATGCTATTTAGTCACTTAATAAATTCTTATAATTTTAAAATCTAAATAAATAACTAATATTCCATCATATGCACATACCATTTATTTTACCAATCCCAAATCTGTTTATACTTGAATACATATTTCTTTTACATTCTAGTTATTTCCCTTGAACATGTAGTACTGTATTTTAGGAAATTGTTGAGTCTCAGTAAGGTCATTAAGACTTTGGCAGTAACCTTGTTGAAACTGGGTATTATAATTTTAAAAAAGCTCACCAATTTTCAAGGCAAAACTTATTATTTTAATTTGTATTTTATATTACTAGTGATATTTCCATTAAAAAACAATTATTAGACAAGAATATTTCTTTTGAATTGTCTGTTCATGACCTTTGCTCATTTTTTAATGTATAGGTGTTTATGTTACTTTTTATAGGTTTTTAGACATAAGGATATTAAACTTTTACCTGCCACTGCTGTTGAAAATAGTTTTCCAAATTACAATTTATTTTTAAAATATGTGATGTTTTAAACATAGTTTATTTATTGTTTATTTATTTACTTAGTTAATTTTATGGTACTGAAGATTTAAACCAGGATGCTACAGTGCTTTTTTGTTAGTTGTGTTTCCAAAAATTTTAAAAAAAATTTTTTTTGAGACAGGTTAAATAGAATGGTATTTGAGATCCTACTGCCTCATTTTCTGAGAGTGCAGGGCTCACAGGCAGGTCCACCAAGCCCAACTTGGGTTCTTTTAATTTCTATCTTAATATGTCTTTTTAATTTATTGTATTATCCTCATCTATATTGTAATAAAGTAAATATTTTAAAGGACCTTATTTAAAAATTGTTTATTCAAGCTTTTCTAGGATTCATTTATTGTATTGCATTTCATCTCAAATATTTGACACTTTTTAAAAACATATGTTTAGCACCAGCTATATATATATATATATATATATATATATATATATATATATATATTTCTGCTGTATTCATCATTGCAAGCATCATGTCCAAGTAGTTTTCATAATTGTTTTTATTATATACTTTAATATCTGATACTGTAGCATACAGTATACTATAATAATATTTTCCCCAGGAACTTGATTTCTATTTCTAGTAGATTCTTTCAGATGAATGTTCATATTATTTCATAAAGTTTTCCCTTTTGCTAAAAATTATCACAATGGGATTTTGATTTATACAATTTAAAAATTAGTCTGAAGTGTTCTGATATCTTTAACTGTCAAACTGCTTTAGAGGCTTGGAATAAGGTTTTGTGTATATGTCATTTCCAGTCACACCATATGATTATATTTTGAAAAATTTTTGTGACATTTCACAGTAACGATGCTTTGAAAAAAATCTCTTGTTTTTGAAAAGTATGTGTTGGTATTTTTGATAGAGGTAAACAGATTCTAAATACAGAAATAGCAAAAAGAGGGCATGGTGTACATTGATCATAGGACATAAAAGAAACTGGCAAATTGGCTCTATATGAAGAAAAGAAAACAATGAAGAGAAGAGAAGCTTGAAAGAAGATGGAGAAAAATAAAAGAAAAGTAGTAATATTAGATAAAGAACAGATTATAGAATACAAGCTGAATGTAAAGGAAAAAAACACCAGAGAGAAAGAGAGACAGAGGGTATTTTAAATATAAACTGAAACAACCAATCAAACGTCAGAAAGTTAGTACAGAGATATTTTTAATTTGCATGTTAACCCATAAAGGGAAGGTATAAAATGAAAAGGGGGGAAGTATTTTACAATTCTTAATTTAACTTATTTAGTAAAACACGTTTCTTGCAACATGTATAAATTGGTATTGAATTATTTTTTAAAGCCGTGTCCCTGAATTTCCTAATGCAGCTTGTTATTTGAGCACAGAAAGTATTTTAAAGCTTGTTTTTCATGCTTATAATTTCATCTGACTGATAATAGTGAGTTTTCTTCCAATTAATATTTATGGACAACTTTTCCCTATAATGTCTAGTTGCTTGGAAATAGAAAACTATTTAAGTGAAAACATCTACAGAAATAGATCACTGGTTTTAGATATATAGAAAAATAACAGGTTACTTCACAGCTCTGCTTAAAGAAAGGAGCAGGAATAAGTAGAGTTTGGAGGTTAAGGGTCCCCACTGAGAATGCGATCGTAGATTCCCACATTTCTTCCTGAAGGTGGCAGTGTTTCAGTAACTACATGGCAGCCAGCTAACCGTGCCAGAGCTCTAGTTTTGTGAAGGTGTCATTTTTGGATGGGAAAGTCCCTTCAGCAAGACTTTCCTATTTCTCCGATTGAGTCACATACCTGGAGGGATACCTACCTGCTGCTTGCTGATCAGCAATTACTTACGATGAGGACTCAGGAGAGTAAGAAAAAGATTTGGCAACACGGGGAGAGAAAAAAGAAGTATATTATTGCACTTGGAATTCATTGTGAAGTAGCAAATTTGAAGACACGAGAAGCAGAATGACGTTCCCTATGACTGTCAGTTGCCATGTTCAGTGGCCAAGTAGCTGTTAATCTGTACTGTTGCTGTTAAGAGACAAGCAAAACTGTCCAAATGCAGTGTAGATACGAAGACCACATAAACAAAACCTATCTTTTTTGGGTCAGTAATTAACATATTACCTAAATCAGAAAGAGCATTAATAGATTTTGGGATGAATATATTAATAATAAAAATAAAATGATTTTTTTACACTTTAAGCAGTAAGCTCTAAAAGGAGGATGTGTGTGCGTAATTGTATGTATATATATATATACATTAACTAAGATAAGAGGAAATAAAGCCACAAACACCAAAAAGTAAATACAGATGACCAAAACTGTTACTTAAAAAGTGAAAGTTGACATGGCATGCATATTTAGACTTGATATTTTAAATATTCAGCAAACATTAACAGTGTTGATGCTCAGGGGTTAATTCATTATTTATCTTGATTAATTGAAATCACATTAAACAGAATGTATCCAGGCTGATTTCTAGTGTGTCTTCTGAAAATACCTACAGTTCTTCTGAAGAAGCCAGAAACTACAAAGTCTTAAGGGAGTCTGAGTGTTGTAGTCTTTTGAAAGTTTTCACCAATAGTGAAGAGAAACTAATTTTCAGAGTAGCAGCGGTATGCAGTTCTATTCAGTTTAAAGTCTGTTTAACAGTTCTCTTGAAAATGAAATATTTCCCTGTTAGGTTTTGTATCAATGTCCAAATACATCCCAGTGGAATTATAATGCTTTGATGAAAAATTACATCAGTTTTAATTTACCTCTCTGTTCTGTACCAAATATATAGGCGGTACCGATTTACATCGGCATTGTACTCATGAGTACTGGTCCCACAGAGGCTTTGCTGGCTTTTCAACATCCTAAACTCTACATTTACAGACACACTAGGGCTATTTTGTCATAGAGCAAACTCTGCAGTGAGTTAGTATTCTTATCTGCACTGTAGCTATTGACTGAACTCAACCTTTTCTCTTAGTTTTTACTCTATAGCCTTGATGTCTCTTATATTGACACTTACTCTTTTCAGAAGTAGATACTTTACTAAATTCAATACTTTCAATCCATTTAGTTTAATAGAAGTTTTAGTTGCACAACATGATTGAACAGGAAGTACAAAGAAATCTCATCTATTTTCTGTCTGTGCACATGTACAGACTGCCCCCGTTTCAGCATCTCACAGCAGAGGGGAACACTTGTTCACTGTTAAAGGAGAATTCTTCAGGGTGCAGAATTCTGGATTGGTGCTTTATTTCTCTTAGTGCTTTAAATATTTCATTTCACTTCTCATTTGCCTGGTTTTTGAGGAGAAGTTCAATGAATTCTTCTTTTCTCCTATGCAGGTGAGGGGTTTTGATAATTTCCTTTTGGCTTTTTTCAAGATATTTTTCATTATCTTTGATTTTCTGAAGTTTTGATATGGTATGCCTACATACAATTTGTTTGTTTTTGATGGTCAAATCCAAGAGTGGCTCTACCATTGAGCTATAACCCCATCACTTTTTTGTTTTTACTTTGAGATCGGATCTATATAAGTTTCCTAGACTTGCCTAGAATTTATGATTCCTTTGTGTAGCTGACATTACAGGTGTGCATGCCAGGCTTGTTTTTTTTATTTTTTATATTGGAATTTATCTTTCGTGGTGCTGTCTGAATTTCATGGCTTTGTAGTATGATTTATGACATTAATTTTGGGGGAAAATCTCAATCATTATTATATTAATAAATGCTGTTTTGGTTTTGTCTTATTCTCTTGGCACTGCTAAAACTGAATGCCAGAGACTGGCTAATTTATAAGGAGCAGGAGTTTATTTCTCACAATTCTGGAGGCTGGGAAGCTCAAGGCATCATCAGGCTTTGTTGTCTAGTTGCTTACTTCTTTCCCAATAACACTTTTGTCTTGTTTTGCATTTCTGGATTCTAACCCAGAGGCATGTGTGTCTGGGGGAGTGGGAATGAATGCTCTACATTTCAATTCCCAAGAAGCACTTTGCCTCCATCCTTCTAGAAGAGAGGAATGTTGCATCCTCATATGGCAGAAGGCAGAAGGTCAAAAAGAGAGCAAACACACTCCATCAAACCTTTTTTATAGTAGCATTAACCTGTTCATGAGGATGGAGTCCTCATGGTCTAAACACCTAAATAGGCCCCACCTCCCAAGGTGTTGCACGGAGGATTAAATTCCCAACTCATTAATTTTATTCAGACCATAGCACTTGTGAAGTCATAAGATGTGAAGGTAGTTACAACCTCAAGCACAAATAAAGGCTACCCTACACCATTTGTACCCTGACTCTTTTCTAAAGCTCTCAGTGTTAGCAGCGTGAAACTCTGATTATAAAAGAAAAATGATAAGCACAAGGTTTGTCTTATTTGCTTTATTCATGCTGAGACACAATGTCCAACACCCATAACTGAAAGAAGGAAAGGTGTATTTTGGCACATAGTTTGGAGTCAGCTGGATCCAAGGCAGGGCATGATGGTAGTGGAGAAAGAGCTAATGGTATGGTGATGGGAAGCAGAGAAAGAGAGAGAGAGACGCAGGATTGGAGGTACACCCTTCTCCTGACCATGACCACCCTGTTTGACCAGGCTTCACCTCCCAACATCACATTTAGCTGTAAACTCATCAGTGAACTAAACCACTGATGAGAATCACATCCCCATGATCTAGTCACCTCCCCAAAACCTCACCTGTGAGTGCATGAGACTTTGGGAAAGCATCTAGGTATAACCCATAATAGGTTAACTGTGTTTATTACATTCTTTCTTTGAAATGCCACGAAGTTTTTCTAGTTCTTGAAATAACAAAATGTTCCTGAGCTATTATTTCACCAATGTAGTTAATTTTTCCATATGGATTGTCATCCTAGAATGTTTGGATAATAATTTGTTGGACTATTGTTCTCTGCAACAACTTTTATTCTTGACATTCTATAAGTAATTTGTGCTACTTTCTCCAATTTGACTCTCCAGAATAATGGGTCCCTAATACCTTGTAGATATTGTTTCCACATTTTAAGTATAGAATAATACAACATAAAAGATTCTATAAAAGATCAAAGGTGGGTGAAATTACCTTTCACTGAGGGACCAAAAACAGAGATCCTGAACCTTATGTTATTGAAAATCAACATCTTAATGCCAGGAGCATGGACCAAGAGCTTTAAAAAATCTTCATACCACTTTGTCCAGTTATTTTATTTCAAAGTTGCCCCAACTGTAGAGTTATTCATCATAATATTATTTATAATAGAAAAAACGACATTTGAAAAATAGGAAAAATCAAACATAATTCTTTTTGATTGAAAGCCATTGTTATGGATTAAAAACTGATGGTCAACTTAACGCCATCAGAATTAAATCACCATGCTGCTGAGCATAGATGTTTCACCTGAGGAAAGTTGCCAGCATAAATAGAGACTTGGAGAAGGAGAAGAGAGAGATGTTAGTGTTTGAGGCGTTAATGAGTTGAGGCATTGTGGGTTCTCCTACATGATGCTGTTTGAGCCATTGGTTCTCCTGGAGAAGCTCTGGTCCTCACATGGAGCATTGCTTCCTGGCTCAGAAGAGGAAGAACATGTGCCACTTCATCTTCAGGATGAACCCGTCACACTGGCTTCCTGGTATGTACTCAGCTGTGCTTGTCATTGGAGGAGCTCGGGGCTTCCATGTCACTGAGGATGGCTGTGGTGCTTTTCAGGACAGCCCTGGTGTTTGTTGTGAGTGTGACTTCTTGGTTCCAGCGTAGAACCCTCAGCCTATCAGCACAGCTCCTTCATCCTTCTGGCATAGACTTCCTAGTTTCCACCACTGACCTTTGGGCCTTCCCAGCATGGATCTGTAAAAGGAACTGGCATGAGTCCTTCTTGTGGGCTCTAGACCTCCAGTTGGACTCGTGAGAGGCATTGTCATGAGCTATGTGTCTTCAGCTGGGCTCATGTGGGACATTGCTGTGGGATTCAGGCCCTTGGCTAAATATTCTGTCTTTGGTGTTGTGAATAGTTTTCCTGCATTTTCTTGTGTTAACTCTGGGTGATCATCATAAAATAATATTACAAACTCCATGTCCTAATTCTAATAGTTCACTGCACAACCCCTGACTACAACAGCCATATAACCATTAGAATAACTAAAATGTTTGTCCCCCATACTATTGGCTTTGTTATCTGATTTTTAATACCTTGACTAAGTGCACTCATGTTACTCATCTGTGAACTTTTGCATCATTGTTGAAACAGATTTTTGCCTTCCATTAAACTGTAAATGTGTTGAAGCAAGGCACTGTGTCTTTCTTGTGTATGTTTTCTTGAACATAGTACATACTACTAGAATAACCAGGATGATGGCTATTCTGATAAATCCTTTCTTTTCTAGGACCTTAATTTTTTTCTAGTTTTTTAAAATTGTAAAATATGAAAATTACTCTCAGCCATTGTGAAGCATATACAGTATAGCATTATTTCTTATAATTACATTTGTACAAAAGCTCTCTAGAACTTTCTCATCTTGTGAAATCAATACTCTGTATCAGCCTAACATCTTCCCATTTTATCTTCCCTCTAGCCTAGGAAACTACTATTCAATCTGTTTCTATGATTTTGACTACTCTAGATTTTGCATATAAATAGACTCATATAGTATGTTTTCCTTTGTCACCCTCTAGTTATTTTGTGTATCTTATTTGTCATGTAGCCACCTCACAGGTGGAGGGATGAATGAATGGTGCCATGTTTATATAGTATGTTGGATGTTTCTTACTCTTTTATGGAAAAACTGTAAAGATTTTCACTTTTTACTCTTCTAATCCAATGAATTGTCTTCTATAGCTCACTGCCAATGCCCTCTAGTCAGAAAACACCGGGAACATTCTGTGGTTGAATAAGAGTTTCTCACTGCAGCAAGAGAAAATACACATCATGGGACCTATGAAATGCTTCTGTAAAAGGATGTTTGAAAAAGACTTATTAAAGAATTGGGCTTTGGATGAATGCCTTTGAGAAGGTTCTAAGGAAGAAAAATTTCCTCTATGTGATTGCTGTCAACAAGGGAGGGCAGCTTCATGAGTTTCTCAGCAAATCAGTGGAGAAGGCAAATTAGAGCAAGTATAAAGCTATACTTGGTAAATACACAGTGGGAACTCATATCAACCAAGAGAGGGGTATGTTTGGTATCTTGTGGAATTTTCAAGGCAAACATATTTTGGTCAGTGCTTAGTCAAAATAATGATGTGTCCTTGTTCTGTCTCACTTTATAATGGTCTCTGAATGTACTTGTTTGCTGTTGATGTTCTGTGAGATTGTTTATATGCAACAGAGGAACTTGTTCATACCTAAAAGGAACATGGTGAGCATTAAATGAGATAAAACATCTACAGTGTGAGCAGATTAATTTTTCTAGAATGAGAACTCATGTTAGAAAAAAATTGATTCTCATTATGTTTCTCATTCCAATGAGAGAAAGCTGATGAGAGAGCTTTTCTTAATTGTTTAAGAAACACTTATTGTGTAATACTTATTGTCAGGCACTGTGCTAAGGATGGAATGGTGAACAAATTAACATGGCCTCTGCTCTCATAAAACCCGCAGTTCATCATGGGTCTTAGACAGTTAAAGAGGAAATTTCACAGAGGGTGAAAAATTGAGTGAAAGGGGACCAGAGGAGTCCCTAAAATAACTCAATTGGGCTGAAGAACTTTCTCTAGGAGAAAGGGGTGTGTATGATGATATCTAACAGACTAACAGGAGTTACCTGACAATGCTATAGCTAGAAGGAGCGGTATAAATTCAGGCAGAAGAGCAAGAGACCTGTTCAATAGAAAAAGAAGCAAACAAACTTAAAAGACAATACGAGTAAAAAGAGAAAAACTAACTCATTCGCTGCCCTTTATATTAAATGATTCTTTTGTTCAATCTTGCATACAACTTTGTGTGCCCCTCCAATCATGATTACAGCTAATTAATTAATTAATAATGATACAATGCTTTGAACGTACAAAGTGAAACACACTTGCTACAATATGGTGATTAGCATGATTACTATTTAAATATAATATCTGTGTACTTTCTGCATTTGGAGTTCCAACTGTCTGCTTGCCCTCATGCACCAGGAACTGCTGCTCCACAATGAGATGATTTGGTGGTTAATTTTGATCTTTCCTTTCCTGGGTTGTGAGTGAGCCCAAGAATGATTAATTAACTTGAGCAAGAAAAAAGTGGTCTGAATGACCTCCAAACTTTTTCCTAATAAGTTATTATGCAATGTCTCCTGCTTTCCCAGTTTCTGATACACTTGTATATCAGAATAAAGTGCTTAATAAAGTGTTGTGAGTTTGTGCTGTGGCTTATCTGATGAAGCAGCTATCCAAGGGCTACTTCTGGTTATTTCAGAATGTGATGTTACTTGGTTGGGTCCACCAAATAAGCATAATTTGTTTTGGTTTCCACTATCATCCATACTCTTACACATACTTTCCAGAGAAATTCCTGACTAAATGAGTTTCCTAACAGCTTGTGCCATTTCCTTTGATAAAAGACTTATATTTTATCCTTCATCATTTAAAAAAACCCTAGAAAATAATGCTACTGAGTTTTGTTGATACATATGTGAAAATAATTGGTTTATAAATAAATTACTCAAAATGCTCTGATTGTTGTTTCTGTGAGGAAAAACCAGGATAAACAGATATGGGTGGCAGAATCTTGTTGATTAAAATCCCTTTATTAAATTATTGGCTTTAATCCAGTCTGAAGGAAGTTTCTAGTGAAAAATTCTCTTCACAGTGTAGAAAACTCTCTTCAGTTGTCCGGTGTGTCAAGTGACTCCTGTACACGGTTAGACGACAAGATAAACTGATAGAATTTGGCTTGGAGCGGCTGCCCTCATAGCTGCAGGCCTGAAAAATGTTGAGGACATGTTTCCATTGCAGTTGCTGAACACAGCACGCTATTTGCAGCTATTGTTTGTCTTAACTTACTGTCCATGCCCTCAAGAGCTCACTTGTGGAAGGGAAGAAAAGAACAATTCTCAAATATATTTATATTAAAGTGACCAGATAGTGGCAAGTACAGTAGGAGATGATATAAGTTCTTGCTGTAAAATGAGCAGGAAACAGAGATGTTATTTTGAGCTGGATAGGGGTAGTTCACTTGGCCGAGGTAGCTTTTGGAAGGGGCTTGGAACAGTAAGAAGTAGGTCAGAGATGGAAGAGAGAGGACATTCAGAACCTTGCAATGGTATGGAGCAAGAACATGGAGGGAAGCTAGACACAGGTGCTCAGGCCATCCATTTTCTCTGACCTATAATTAGATCTAAAGTAACTACAGATAGGTATGAAATGGCTACTGCCATTTTCTGCCTGTTTTCAGGCTGTCTGGTACATCCTTTGTTCTTTTCTTCATCTTGCTGTCCTCCTTTGTGATTTGATTTTTCTGTAGGGCCATGCTTTCCTTCCTTTCTCTTCATCTATAGATTTTTGTTTTGTGGTTATTATAGACTTATGCAAGACATATTATAGTTACAATAGTCTATTTCAAGCTGACAGTGTCAGTCACATACAAATGCCCTATACACTTTTACTCTCCCTCCGCATTGTTTATTTCTGATGTCATAATTAAAATAATTTTCTATTGGTATCCAATAACAGATTACTATAGGTAAAGCTATTTTTAATAGTGTTGTCTTTTGACCTTTATGATAGAGTTGTAAGTAACGTATGTACCACCACACTATGTTATTCAGAATTTAACTAATATTTACCTTTGCTAGTAAGCTTTATGCTTTCATATGTTTCTTATATTAATAATTTTTTGCTTCACTTTGAAGAAAGCCTTTTGCTATTTCTAATAAGGCAGATTTGACAAGGAACTCCTCCAGCTTTTGTTTGTCTGGGAAAGTGTTTATCTTTGCTCATTTCTGAAGGACAGCTTTGTAGGTAAAGTATTCTTGGTGGGCAGATTTTCTTTCTTTCTGAACATTGGCTCTGCTAGTCTCTTAGCATTTATATTTTTGCTGAGAAATCTTTTGATGGCCTTTTGAGGGCTGCCTCAAATGTGAAAAATCTTTCTCTTGTTAATTTCAAAATTCTCTCTGTTTTTGATTTCTTGTGTTTCAGTGAGGCCTTCTTTGGGTTGAATCTGTTTGGGCACTTTTGAATTTCATGTGCTTGGATATCAATGTCTCTCCTTAGTGTTTTCTTTTTCATTTTCTTTTTTTCTGGGGATTATACCTAGGCCTTTCCACTGATCTACATCTCTAACCTTTTTCATTTTCATTTTGAGACAGTCTTGCTAAGTCACTAAGTTGCCCAGGCTGGGCTCAAATTTATGATCTTCCTGCCTCAATCTCCCAGAGGGTAGGATTACAGGTGTGAACCACCAAACCTGGCTCCATTATTTCTTTAAACAACCCTTCTGTCCCCTCCCTCTCTCTCTTCTCATAGAACTCTAATAATTCATATGTTAGCTCTCTTGCTGTCACCACATAAACCCCACAGACTTTCTTCCTTTCTCTTTACTTGTGTAATTTCAAATCACCTGTCCTTAAGTTTGTGGACCTTTTCCTCTTGTTTGATCAAGTCTGCTATTTAAACTGTTGCATTTTTAGTCCAGCCATTGTATTCTTAAATATAGTTCTTTTTTCATCTTTTCATCAAAATTTTCATTTTATTCTTGAATTGTATTTCCAACACTGCTAAATAACTTATCTAGGTCCTCTTGTAGCTCATTGAGTTTTTTTAGAATATTATTTTGAATTCTTTGTCAGACAATTCATCTACTGCCTTTTTTTGGAAATTGATTATTGAAAGCTTATTATGTTCCTTTGCTGGTGGTATGTTTTCGTGATTCTCTGTTCTTGTCGCTTTTTGTAGTTGTCTGCCTATTTGTAAAGAACAGTGGTTTCTTCTAGACTTCGTCGACTATTTTTGGTAAAGGAAGACATTCATGAGAGGGATAGGGGTACAATGGGGTATGGTTTGGTGTTGAGTTTAGTAGGGCAGATCACCATGTGTTGGGGCCTTTAAAGTCTTGGCTTTAGGAGGTATGATGTCTGTTCAGGAAGCTGGTTCTACAACAGTGACAGCTACGGTCCCTATGAGAACTATAAAGTGGTCATAGTGGCTGCGAGGACTGTTGGGTTCCTCCACAGAACTTTCGGATCAGCAGTAAGGAACAGTACAGGTAGCAGTGAAGACCAGGGACAGTGATGTGCATGCACTTGAGTGCAGGGACAAGCTGGAGACATGTGCACGGTGAGAGCATTGGTTGTAGGCAAATGCATGCTGGTGAAAGCTAGGACATGTGGCACTGGGGACAGCTACAAGTGCCTGTGTAGCTGCTGGCTGTGGCTGGCATGGTGTACATGTCTGACCATAAGAAGTCAGCTCTGGACAGGGTGAATGGGATGACAGCTGAGCAGCTGGAGCTAGAGACTGTGGTCACAAAGCCAGCCAAGGTCCTCACTGGAACAGACTGACAGAGTCCATAATAGTGTATTCTGAGGGTCCTCAATAGTAAAAGTTCAAGGAGTCAGCAGCAGCTCTTAGGACTGCTAAAGTCCTAACAGTGTGGGCTACAGGGTTATCTTCAGAGCAGTCCTCTGAGGACAGTGATGTCACCTAACACATTGCTAATACTAATGGCTCCCGAACGTCTTTATTCCTATCTTCAGATGTCTTAGCTATGCTAGTCTTCCTAGTGATCTGAGCGGAGTGTAACCAAGATGGGTTCTTTTGTATGTATGTGTGTGTGTGTGTGGTAATAGGGATTGAACTCAGGGCCTTGCATGTGCTAGACAAGCATTCGACCACTGAGCTACATCCCCAGCCCACAAGGTGGGTTCTTCAGGCAGTGCTGTGAAAGTCTGGAAAAACTGTTCATTTACTCTGCTTTTCTTTTTCATATGAGGGGAATTCATGGGCTGGGAAGTTCACCCTCAGCGCTGATGGTGTTGGACATGAGAATAGTGTGATACAGGCAAAATGAGATTGTTCTCCCTATTTGTGCCATTTTTCTTGAGTTTTCTTTGCTCTGTTGTGTTGTTGCAGTTCCTTAATTGGACTCCTGGGTACTTCCAGTTTTTTAAAATTAAGTTTATTGGTGCAATTTAGATATACATAATGATCATATTCATCATAGGAAGTTTGTGCCTGTACATGATGTATCTTGAGTCCTATTTTTTCCCAATTCCTTCCTCTCCCTTCCACCTCTTTCCCTCCTTATTTACCAAGCTTTGTTCTCATTTTGTCCTTCTTTTATCTTTTTTTTTTTTTTTGGTGGGGGCATCAAGGCTGAGATATCCTACTTTATCGTCTTGCTGATGTCCCATCTGACCTTTCATTAGAAAGAGTGACCCCATATCCCAATCTTGTTGGGATTGTTCCAGTTTATACCTTTTGACCTATGATAGTTATAATAGGCAAAATAATATCCTTCAGTGAAGGCCCTGGAAACTGTAAGTTTGTTACATTACATGGTAAAAGGGATCACACAATCCTGATAGAAATAGGGATTTTAAACTAAGGAGATTATGTGGGATTATCTGAGTGGGTGAGGGTAATCACCAGAATGCTTTTGAAAAAAGTGGTAGGAGATTTGATAATGGCAATGTGAGATTAGAATGATAGAAGAAGCCATAAGCCAAGTTATGTAGGCAGCATCAGAAGCTGAAAAAAGCAAAGGAACAGATTCTCATTTCAGAACCTACAGAAAAAGTAGCCCTACAGATACCATGACTTGGTATCTTGGAGACTGATTTAGACTTTTGACTTTTACAACTGTAACTCAATACTTTTTTGTTGTTTTAAGTTTCTATAAGTTTGTGGCAATTTGTTAAAGCAGAAATAGGTAACCAATACAGTAACTAGTCATACTGAGCCCATTTATACTCTCAAAAATAGCCTAGTTTGGTGACAAAATAGATCTTAACTCTATGCACAAACCATGGCATCACAAATGCATGGTTCTGTCAAGATCATTTTGGGAAATAAAATGTAAGCTTATCTACTCTGATTATCAAAGATTAGCCTTTAGGGATGTGGCATTAGATTGTATAAACATACACATGAGGAATTACCCACTGACCAGATTAAATAAGGTAAGGGTCAAAAGGGAGCCAAAGATAGGATGTTACACTGAATACTTCAACAACCTCTTGTTTTCACATTTCCATAGGACTCTTAATCGAGGTTTAATTTGATCTAAGTCTTGTTTTATTCTGATTGCTGAACTTTGATACAAATAGGAAGGGAAGTTTATGATAAAATGTTTTCAGAACTATATTTCCAGAGCAGTTGAAAATATTTGTCTTTTAGATCCATCTTAGGAAATTCATTTGCCCAGCAGCATCTGTCAGTTCATTTTCCAGAAATATATGGAAAAGACATTTTCTCCTAAGTAGTTTCAATTATATCTAGTATCTATTTTAAAATAAATGCATTGAATTCTACTACCAGGATTTCTCAAATCAAAAAGTCTCTTGAAATACTTTAGTAAAAAAAAAAAAAAAAAAAGCAAAAAACCCTGCAGTCAATTTCTATAGCTTCTATATTGCTTGAAGGATTAAATTTCTCACCTAATTGTCTTTATTTTTAAATGTTTTGATTCCTCAAGGATTTCCCACAATTTCTGAAGCATTTTTAGTAGGAGAATTAATCTAATACAGCAACTTATATATATATATATATATATATATATATTTATATTTATATATATGTATATATATGCCATAATGGTGTTTTGTCCCTGTTGATAATATAGAGAAATTCATCTCAATTATGACTAAGCAAAACAGTCAAACAATTCTTTGTTACACTATAAAAGCCATCTATTTGTGTCTCAGTATTTCTTGAGCTTTTAGATTTATTCAAATGCCTAAACAAACCGAAGTTTAAATTATATACTAATTTTAATTTTTAGAAAGACATTGCAAGATTTATTTTTATGTTTTTAAGACTTTATAAAATGGGCTGTAAGAAACATCATTTAGGCTTATAAATGTACTATTCTTCTACATTATCATATATCAATTAGGTAAACTGCAGGCAAAGAACTTGCTATATTTTGCCTCTATTGATTAAATAAATTATAGAGAAAAGTCAGTAGAAGAAACAAAGAAAGTGAAGCAGAAGCAAGATAAATCTGATTATGAAACTATTAGCATAAATTAAAATAGAACTCCAGAAACTCATGAGTAAATTCAGAAAAAGTGAATAATTAAGGAAATGTAATCTATAAACATTCAAACATGGATTAATATATTATTTTTAGTAAAGGCTTTCTGCATAAATAATCAGGACTTCATTAGTAAAAAATTTAAATCCAACAATCTATGAAAATAAGATAAAATAATGGTAGGTGATACTTGGAAAAGGAAAAAATAACAACAAGTATATAAACAAGGAAAATAAGGCATGTGAAAATGAAATGACATTGAACAGTTAATCTGAGCAGTAACTGGTAGACTGACCATCAGTCCTAATTTCAGAGCAAAAACTCAGTCCCACGTACAAATAGGACTATTACTTAAACAATTCGCCCTTCACTGTATCAAGTGATTTGTTGGAATGAATACACTTTTCATCAGCGGAGACAGTGACAATTAAATAGATACAGCTAATCTATATTTTTAACAATGTTTTGAAATCTCTTTCAGAACCAAAATTTCATGGTACTCCGCAGGAAAAGAGATTCAACCAAATGATTCTGATTGTTCATCTGCTTTTTAATGAACAAAAATTGCTTAGACTTTTTAGTTCCAGATTACTTTGGAATTTTAGATAACTAAGGTCACTTATTAGTCTACACTTTTAGATTCTGTAGAAAAATCAGGGTGGATATTTTGGGTAGTAGGCTATTTCTAAAATTTGTGGGCTGTATTTGTACATACCAGAGGAAAGAATTTATGACAATCAGAGCCACTCAATAGCCTAGGAATGAAGTATGTGGGGATGACTGTAAAGGTCACATAAATGTTGCACAAAATGTTCTATGGGTGTATATGAAAGCAGTAAGCTATAAAGTGACGTGAGCCAAGTGTTTTATATTTCATATATTTATACATGTATCATTGTAATTAAGAGTAATTCCACTTTTGACACAATTAGCTTTACAAATACAAATTTAGATACACTTTAATTGCCTTAAACTCCATTCCGTAGTTTGTATCAGTATGGGTGGGTGACTGATTACTAACAATCATATGAGATAAACCTTTATTAACTAGGACTAGAAAGTTGTATTAACTACATATGCCTCTAAGCATACATAGGAATAGAAAATTCATAGGAGACAAAATAGCTATTGATATAAGACATGTAGCCAAGGTTTGATCATCAAATATCCTTTAGGAACAGAGGAGAATTTCTGTTTAATTAATTCCATATAAATATATTTTAACTTGTCAGAACTCACATTTCTCTCAAAATGTGCAAGTGCATCTGAAGAGTAGCCTTTTGTACATAATTAGTATGGAAAACCTTTTATACCAACACACACACACACACACACACCCCTATACCTCTATATGCTTACAGATGGTAAAGTACAGAGATGAAGCCGTTGAGATTGTATACCTGGAAATAATCTTAGAAAATACTTATTTTGACCTTTTTAAAGATTATAATTTGGATCTTGAGTCCTGAAACTCACATGTTTAGGTATAGCAAACCACTAGGTGGCAGAAAATATCATGGTACAGGTAAACAATATTAATCACAAAGTGTTAATTAACATTTATTGACTGCTTATGGTGTATCTGACTCTGCCTTGGTGTTATAGATTTAGAGAAGTTCTACAGAACTGTGTGATGAGAATTAATCTAGGAGTCCAGAGACCTCTGTTTTGTCTTGTCTCCAATACATTCCTTGAAAGATGTCTGCTGATAATATCACTTTCAACTTCAATTTTTCACATCTATAAAATAATGATAGCAGTACACATGCTTCATGTGATATATGATCAGTTTTATCAAGTATAAAACACATATAAGGTACCACCATCATTATCTTCAGAGTTCATCTGTTAAAATATTTAGAGCAATGTAGATTAAGTTCAACAAAATTTTTTAGTTTTATCAGAACCACAGGTGAAAGGAACTAATGAGTTTAAATTTCTTCAGGGTGGTGAATAAATATAGAGAAGAAATCTTTAGTGAAAACCTTCAGAGATTTGAATATGAGAAATGATACCTACTTTGTATGCCTGTGAGCAAAGTTATCTTTCATAAGCAATAAGTGGAATGCATGCATTCTAATTTCCTGCTGTACATAAAGTCTCTTTTTTCTAGAAAATTTTCAAAGTTCTTTTGCAACAATAGTTTTTTTTCCCTTTTTAAAAATAGTTCCTTTCTCTTTGTATTAGTTTACTTTGGGCTGTTTAATAAAATACCATAACCTGGATAATTATGAACAAATTTATTTACCACCATTCTGAATCTTGGGAAGTCCAAGATCAGGGAACCTGTAGACATGAACTGTGGTAAAAGGCTCCTCCCTGCATAGCTGTATAGTCTCTTTGCTGTGCGCTCACATGGTGGAAAGGGAAGGACAGCTCTTTGGGTCTCCTTCACAAAAGTTCTAATCCCATGTCTAGTCACCTCCAAAGGCTGTACCTCCTAACACCATATTGGTGACTAAATTTTACAGTATGAAGTTGGAGAGTACAGAAACATCCAATCCCCAATACCCTTTAATACTCGGCAATTGCTTAATATTACAGGTCTTGTTTTTGTCCTTGTGTGATATTTTTCCTGGCTCATTCTCATATGCTTTCTTTTTCCACAGCTCGGATTATATGATTTACATCCATATATTCTGCCCTGGCTCAGGGTCTGAAATTAATCATCAATCCTATTCTTATAGAAAAGAACTTGATTAAAGATGTATTTACTCTTGCTATTTGTGCATGTGTTTGGACAACCAGGCTCTGCCTTGTTCAAGAGAAATCTGCCAGCCTGTGCCCCAGTTTTGGCATCTAAACAGATAGATCTATAGAAGTGGGGTTCTCAAACCAAGCAACCAGCCTGCCACCCTGGTAAGTGGCTGTGGTCTGGCAAGCTGTGGCCACCTCAGGGTGAGAACCAGTAGCATCTCCTGAGAGCCACACCATGTTGGAACTTACGGCTCTGGGAAACCGAGCAACCAGCTCACTGCCCTGGTAATCAGCTGTGAGTCTACTGGTGTGCGGGCTGAGAATCAAACATCCCAACCCCGACCCTGTTAGCAAGGGGGAGCCAGAGATTTGAGCATCTCTTGGGAGGTTGACCATATGTAATATAGCAAATAATGGAGATTTCCTTCTACCATCTCTTTGAAGGCAAATATTTTTTATCACTGTTTTGTTTTGTCCTGATTAATGTTATTGCTCTATTCAATATTCTGTTTTGATAAGTTCTGTAATATTCTGTATTTCCTCTGATTTTGCTATACTGTTTGAAAGAACAACTATTGTAAAGATAATGTGATATACTATGGTATCTATTACTGTTATCTGGGTAACCTGCTGTGAAGTTCTATACCAAGTTCACTACACTGTCTCAGTTGGCTTTATTCCATCCTGTTCTGTTGTATTTTGCTACCTTCAAATTAATAAAAAATCTGGAAAAAAAGAAGTGGGGTTCTCATTCTTCAAAAATTCTTGTTAGTATTTTATTTTATTTTTTTAAATTTTATTTAAAAACAAAACAAAACAAACAAAATAGAAAAAGGGGTAGCAACAATACAAGATTCCAAGGCAGGGGGAAGAAAAGAACAAAAAATACTGAGAAGTCATTACTTGATAACTTACATACTGTCATCTTGGAAATAGTTGTTCAAGTTACAAAGTTAAAACATATAAAGTACACATTCAGGCAATGAGACTGTCAACAGTTCTGCTCCATGATATAACACAAATCCAGTAATATGGTCATTCATCTTACACACTTAAACATACATGCAATTATATCCTATAGAGCACTTCCTTTTCTTCTCTTATTTACAGTAGCAATTACACATTTTGGGTTTTATTACTCCTACAGTTCTTATTATTTTTTACACTAGAGACACAATGTGATATATATAAATATGGTTCTTATTTATTTCACTAATGAGGATAGTTTCAAGTTGTCTCCATTTACCTATGAAGGCTTCAAGGTCATCCTTCTTCATAGCTGAGTAATACTCCATTGTACAAAAATACCACATCTTTTTCATCCACTCTGTGGTTGATGGGCATCTTGGTTATTTCCAAGATTTAGCTATTACAAATTGTCTTGCTATGAACATGGGTGCACATATATCACTGTGATATGAAATTTTCAGTTCCTCTGGGAAAATACCCAGGAGAGGAATAGCTGCGTTGAATGGAGCTTCCAGTCCTAGTCTTCTGAGAATTCTCCATACTGATTTCCATAGTGGTTGCACCACATTTAAATTTTAACTGATTTTTTTTTTTTTTAGCACCAGGGATTGAACTCACGACCTCGCACTTGCCATGCAGGCGCTTATGCCGCTGAGCTAAATCCCCAGCACCTTGTTAGTATTTTTAAAAATTTCTGATTATTGCTATTATGAGAATGCTTTGAGAGAATGGTAGAAGAGCACATTATTGAAGAACTTTGGAGAGACTCAAGTGGTGGCTTTTTTTTAGATACTTATTCTCTCACTAAACTCAATCCTAAATCCTTCATTTGTATACCATGTGGGCCTTAGCTCTGTACCTGAGATCCATGATTGTATTGCTTCTAGATATCTTTGATATCAGCTGCTTGTCTGCTAAGATATGCATGCTCTCAATTTGCTTTTGTTTTCCAAATCCATTTTATTTCATGGATATAAAGAAAGAGAAGGGAAAAAAAAAGAAGAAAAAAACTACAACAAAATTTCAAAACACGTCAATCATGGGGCAACAATGGTACATACACTGTGCATTGTCACCCCCAAGTCATTTACCCAGAGGACAAGACATCTTGCATGCTAGCTCTCAATCTAGATTCAATGACTGATGTTATTTGATAACATCTTGTTGGAATTGTTTGTCATTAATTGCTTGTCTAAAGTATCACATATTGTCCATCACTGTGTTGGACAGTTAGAACTCTTTTCTTTAAAAAATCTAAACTATTTTTCCTTACAGCATTATCTGCTTACTCCTAATTTAAACTCTTCTACTCTCAAAGGGTCATTCAATCCCTACACTACTGTCTTTTGAAAGGCAGTGGTGCTACTATCTCTTTGAAAGTATAAGTGGTTGGAGAGATAATGGTCATAACTGCATTGAAAGTCTTCGTTTTTTAGTGATTTAGATAATTATCTAGGATTCTATACTGAGAGGAGACCTATAAGATAACAGGCTAACAAAAAACCCACTGCTTGCCATCTTCATTCTTTACTGTAAATCTATCAGTGAGTAATTTGGTCTACTCTTCGTCTCTCTTCAATATATGTAAGTCAGTTAAATTAACCTTTTGCTAAAAATGATGCTAAATAATAAATGCTTAATATTTAGTTTGGGCCCTTGGGACACAGACTCTGTGGTGGAGATTTGTGTTCAGGCAGTTTGCTGTGCCGTGCTTTCCGGAACAAGTCCGTGAGAGAGTAAGGAAAGCAATGTGGACGCAAGAAAGGCCTCAGTCCAATCAGAGGGAGTCCTCAGTTAGACAGTCCTTTAGATTTGTTCTGAATCGAGGCAAAGTTGTGCAGCTTTCCTACTCACACCTTGGTTAGTCTCTGGATGTGGGCTGTCCTGGCAATGGGCACAAACTTTACTAACTCATCTCCTTTTTCCTAAGGACCACTGCGAGAGAGACCTGAACTGTGGGATATCCGCAAGCAGTTTTCCTAGAAGCTGACAAAATGTGCGGCTGGGCCATGAAAGTGGATCCGAGCGGCTCACCACAGCATGTACACACAGCTACAGTTCACGGACATGTGTGACACACATGTGCACAAACATATATATGTTTTATATGTGTGTATATGTGCAGGGTTTATCACACACCTTGATTTTATCCAGTAACTTGATATTTTAATTTAAGTATGGAATTCCTCGAGAGAGAATTTAACCCCGTCTCAACAAGAAATCCTTCTGGAAATTTCAGGTTCAAATGAGGCTATTTTATTCCACATCAAAAAGTCATTTTAGAATTTTAAAAATAGCATTCACTCTATCTCCACATTCTTACCACTACCCCAGAGCAGCAGCAAAAAGCTTTTATAATAAATTATCTGTAATGTTTCTAAAGGCATTTATTTCACAGGGAGAGTAATATCCTCATGTATAAAAATCTATATGTCAGCTAATAGCTAAGGATTACAATGACTAAAGGCATAATGAGGTCACCATGTTAGGTTAATATAAGGATATTTATCTTTAGCCTTTTGAGCTTAAGTGTCAGAGTGGCTGTTCCTCTGTATTAAAAATCTTACATATTTCTTCATTTATAATAAAAAATTCCATTAAAGCAGCACACAGACCTTAATCTCCAACATTGGACTTAGTTGTCTAGTCCATTTTCACTCTCAGTTGACACTGGAAAAATACTTAAGAAAAAAATTATTTTGTGATATCAGATTAATACTAATTCCACCTTTTTTTTTATTTAAAAGAGAATAAAACAAAAGGGGGTAGTACAGAGCAGATCAGAAGAGGACAACATAGGCAACACAGTACTTTACATTAAGTCAACTGGACATCAAATAGGGGTAGGAAGAGAATTCATGAACAAGAACCAAAGTACATGGGAAGTACTTCCTAGAATCAATAACTGGGACCACATCTTATTAAAGAGTTTTTGCATGTCCAAAGAGGTTTCCAGCAGAGTGAAAAGAAAACCCACAAATTGGGAAAAAATCTTCATGGACAGCACCTCAGACAAAGGACTTTTGTCTAAAACTTATAATTCCACTTTTTATTTTAATCAATTTGTTACTGCATTTGTTGGATCAATTGGTTTCTTAGCTTGTTATGAAAATACATCAAATTCATGTCTTATATTATGACAAATTATACCATTCTTCAGCCACTGAAATATTTTGGTGGCAAACTATATTATGTGATAAGATTGCTTGAACTAATTAAACTGTAACTCAAATAGGTTATTGAGAGCTAGTGTTGTTCTTATAAACATTGAATTCTTTTTGTCTGCTAGTTTGTCAGGACAGGTATTAGATTCTCCAATAACACCTTTCTCAAGATGTTTAAATGACTTAAAACCAAAAGCCTAAGTCCTCCCTTTAGTCTTATTTAAATTCACTTTCATCATTTGCATCATCATTACTACCAGTGACTAGTTATTTTCCTTGGTATTAAACAAATTACTAAGATAAAATTAAGGTAACACACTGAAAGCTTTTGAAGAGTATAAATACTAGTCAGCTGATAATATAGCCCAAGATCTTAGCACATCACAAGCAGTGTTATAAGAGATTTGGTGTTTTAGCAATAGTGTTAGGCCTTATTTCTGAATTTTCAGAGGAGGAAATTGAGACTTAGAGAGGCTAAGTAACATGTTTGAAGTCATAGAGCTATAATTTTGTGTTCTCAGCTCAGTCAGTGTGATTCCACAGATCTTGATACACAGTTGCTTCTAATTAGGAGAATCCTACTAGGAAAATCAGAGTTACCCCCAATTTCTGTATTTCAGAATATTTCTCTTCTGATATAGATTTGTATTTATGATTCTCTGAAATGTAAAGTAATGATGTGGGAGAAATATCACTGGTGAAAACCTATAATAAAATTAGGAAGGCAAGGTTTTAAAAACATGTACATTATATATATAAGGAATTCTCGGGTCACCCCAGTGTCTGCTTATGAGAGGGATTCTAGCAGTTTGGTGTGTAATCAGGGGTGAGATCAGAGTCAGAGATAGTTTTTGTAGTTGACACTTTCACTCTTGCAAGTTATGAGCTAGATATGATCCTCGTATGTTCTAGATGTTATTTTAGGGACACGAAGGAGCAAGAGTAGAAATCTGAAGATAAAAATGAGTTATGCAAAGGAAAATTTAAAACCGGTTAGGTAAGGCAACACAATTCTGTAGATTAAATGTTCAAAGTGAATGAAGATAGTTTAAAGTAGAAAAAAATTATTGTAGAAATAAATTTAGTAGGTAAATAATTCAAAAGGAATGTTAGATATGTTTTAGAGATTGAAGGAATGACATTATTTGCACTTGCAAGTGTCTCTTGCTTAGTCATTTGCCTTCTATATTTTTTAAAATAAAAGCATCCCTTCTATAAAAGCAAATAACTTTATTTTCTTCCTTTTCTACTTCCATCTCTCGAGCTAAACCATCTGCCTGTTAGCCTTACCCACATCCATATTTCCTGATTTGAAGGAAAAAGAATGAGAGGGATTTTTTAGTTTTTATTTTTTGCTTTTTGTTTTTGTGTATACAGGGCTTTTTTCCAGAACTTAATTTCCAGAAATCTTTTTCCTTACATTTTACCATTGCTGAGGACAGGAAAATCCTTACAGTCCCAATAATCTTACAGTTTGCAGGCAGAGGAAAGAGATGTAGAATTCTGACAGTTGACATTTCTTGAGTAGATGAGAACTAAACTGTGCAGTGGGGTAGCTCTTCATTCTCTTGGTACTTCATAGCTAAGATTTTTGCACTGCTCCTATGGAATCAAACTAAAACATAAATTTGGGTTGCTAATTTTTTGCATAGAATCTCCACACAAAGATGTATTTATGATGTGATATTGAGATAAAAATAAATTCTGTAAAAAGTGGGCTGTCATATACTAGGCAACTTGTTAAAGGTGTTGAATTTACCAGATCTATTGCAACAGATCATCAGCTTCCTCACTCCTGCACCCACTGGGGATTGAGCCTAGGGTGTTTCTCCTGGTAGGCAAACTACTGCTGAGGTCTAACTCCAGCCCCAGAGACTTTTCAAAACAGAGAAGCCAATTTTTAAAAATTTATTTTTATTTTTATTTATTTTCACAGAGGACAACTCTTCACCTATGGAATATCAACACATCAAAAATTTCTGGCTAATTTTTAAGAGAAGCTATTTGATATATAGTAATCTGTAGTTTGATCACAGAAAAAAAACAGTCTGAATTTAACCAAGTAGGAAATGCAGAGGAAGAAACCCCAATATACTTTAATATGGCTTAAAATATACTATTAATCTTTTAAAAAACCAAGACCACAGGCACCAGCAAAAAGCTAAATATAATAGAAAATGACCAACAGTGAAGGAAAATAATCTCTATGCATTCTATATAAGAAGTTTTAGATGCAAGTTCTGATTTTAGTCATAAAAACAATGGGTTTAATATTTTAGTTAATTTTAAAAGAAGTGTGTGTATTTAGTTTAATGCTTCTGTTTTTCCCTTGAAAACTCTTATAAAAATAAGTGGTGTCACTTATCATCAGTGGTCTGAGACTCCAGAAAATAGGGAAGTTGTATTACCTTCCTTCTTCCCTGATCTTGTCTCTGCTGTGCAAACGATCCTTTCATGTTCCATGCTTTTCATTGTACAATCCAGTCCCTCTCAACAATTTGCACCCCCAGAAATATATCACTTTCTGAACTTTTTGTATGTAAAGACATCCTCTGCTTAGCCTGCTTTTTTCCTTTCCCCACCCTAAAATGAATTTTCCTGGATCACTCCTACTCATACTTCAAGACTCAGCTCAGACATCCCTTCTCTAGACAGTCTTCTCTGACTATATTCCAACTCCATATTGCACCCTGTGCGTATTTCTGGCACTGCACTTAGAGTGCAATCTTATATTTTTACTTGCATAGTTTCAACAACACACAAACAAAAGCAAACAGATTTTTCATGCAGCATGGCCCCTACATGGGAGCCAAATTCTTCATCTGATGCTTAACTGAGGAAACTACAATCTATTTCTGTGCTGCAAGTGTATGATCACAATGTGTGTAAGAGATTTACTGAGCTATTACAGTTTGTTGTATAGAGTTGCAGGGCTCAGTTTGCAAAACAACAGGTCTGATTCTAGATATTTTCAGCAGGATGAACTATAATGCACAAAATTAGGCCCAGTGAAGTTCATCAGAAAACTAGAGATTTGAGATTGAATCTTTTAGAAGGTATTTTAGAGGCAAAGTACTGCTCTCTTTTGCAAAGGAGGGTAGAATTAAAAGTGCACGACTGACCTATTGAGCGTAACAGTACAGTGACATGGCTACCACTCTGTACAGGAGCCACTATGCTCACTTTTCTTATCTCTGGCCTCCCACAGAGCTTGAGGCTAGACACTGGACACTGCTAGGAAAAACCAAAGTCCCCAGGAGCAGCGAGTAGCAAGAAGATAGACTTGTCCTCACTTGTGGAGTCAATTTCAAGAAAATTCAACTAAATGACTGACACATCCCATGCCCCAGAAATCTGGCAACAAGAAATTTGGGAAAAAATAGTTGTAGCTCTACAACTGGTACAGGTCGGGAAGGCACTCAGGAAGTTGAATGGGATGCTGAATGCAATTCCATTATAACCCAGCACACTGTGAATTTGAAGTAAGGTTAGGATCTTTAGTGGTTAGTCTTGATTATGCATTAAAACCTAAATTTCACATAACTGTATGTCCATCAAATATATTCTAAGACAATGGCCTATCTCTTAGTAGACTTTCCTAATGGAAACTATGCTCTTCTCATCTTTAGAATGTGCACTGTGTACTCTATCTGGTCAAATGAATGAATAAATATATGGAATCAATAAATCACTGAATGATATAAAATCTGTTTTTTGTGCTTTTTTTTGAATTCACAGGTCTCTTAGACATTCTCTAATTTAGTGGTTTTAAATCAGGGACAATTTTATCCTTTACCTAGGATCATTTGGTAATGCCTAAAGAAATTTATGAGTATCACTATTTTGAGAGTAGGTGGCTGAGTGTGCTTACTGTTAGCATCCTTTGGGTAATTTTGTTTTGCAGCCCTGGAGATTGAACCCAGGGGATTCTGTGGATAATCCCCTCAGATGTTCTTAAATATCCTGCAACATACAAGAAACTCCCTTGCAATAAAGAATTACCCAGTGAAAAATGTCAAGAGACTTAGTTTTGAGAATTTGGTCTACTTTGTCTTCTTCTGTCTGCAATAATATTTTCATGTCACTAAATCAGAATCATTGAGTTTCTCAGAATTTATGTCCTCATCAGACTTCTTCCTCTTCAGTAGGGTTTCCTCCCTATAGTCTCTTATTACACTACAATCATTTTATTCTCAAATGTTTTACTAACAGACCTCAGGGATATAGAGTGACCTTTCAGTCTTTGTGTTTTTTGATGTGTCACACTTCAACTTTTTTTCTGACTTAATCTCACAATTACAGATTTGGAAGTTATAACTTCTCACTTTCCATAAATTCAAAATGCTTTGGCCCAATTCATTTATAAATGTTAAGCCATATAATATTTTTCATAGATGAATTCTTAGACTGAATAACCTGTTTGTTGCCTGAGCTGGTGACTATGAACTTATCACCCATAATGATGTCACAGCTAAGCATTGACAGGACTCTGGACTAGAATATACTGGCTCCAGAAGAGGTCCGTTTGCACTCACACTCTACCACAATCAACAAATTCTAGGGAGAACACACAGGTCTCATGGATATGCAGTTGATGCTTGTCAGACTCCTTCATAGAATCCCTCCCTGGGTGGGCAGTAGCCCCTCCCTGGGTGGGCAGTAGCCCAGGGAGAAGATCTGTAAAATGAAGTCATTTTGCTCCAGCTGCTCCCCCTCACGAAGGTCCTATGGTGTCCAAATCACCTGTCCAGAGCTTGGCGCCATCATTAGAAATGTCAATACAGCTGGCTTCGTCTGTGTGTCCTTGGGCTTACTTCACTAGCGTCTGGTTGTATAGGTCCCACACAGCGATGTTGTCATCACTGCAGCACCAGAAACAGACCTTAGGATTGGATTAAGAATCTACCAGTTGCCTTCTGCAGTTCATCGATGCCACTGAGAACACATTAGTGAGCAAATTTTACCGAATCTCTCCCTTCATGGAATTTATTATTTAGTTAGGGTCTCCTTTACTAAGCGATCACACAAATAGGATTTAACTACTATGGTGACAAGTCCTATAATTGAAAATCACAGGGTGATATGAAAGTCAAAAGAGAAGTTAATACTATTTCTAATAAATCAGGAAAGATTCCCTTAAGAGAGTAGTAATTAAACTCATACCTGAAAGATGAGTAAGAGTTAACTGTGCACAGTGTGAAGGAAATAGCATTTTTGGCAGAGGCATACATAATATCCTGAGGCAAGAAAAGGCTTGTTTTGCTCAAGAAATTAAAAGGAGGATTTTTGGATTTTAGTATTGAGAAGCCATTCAATGACTTAAATAGAAAAAATTACTTGATCAGATCTATATTTTAAATGATTATCTTCATTGCTATGTGAAAAGTGGGTTGAGGTAAGGAAAACTAGTGAAAAAGTAAATTGAGCAGTCTAAGTGACAGGTAGTAGTGACTGAAAATCAAAGAATGTTAATTTAGGAGGCAGAGTCAAGTACGTTTTCTCTTTCTCTCTTTGTCTCTGTCTGTCTGTCTTTCTCTCTCGTAAAAGGGACGTGCTGAAAGAAGGACAGACTTGAATGGAAAACCTGAGATGATGTTGGTACCATTTACTATGGTTGGACAAACTTTGGAAGAAAAAGTTTTCAAGAAAGTTGGTTACAGACATTAAGTTGATTTTAGAGCATCATATATTAGAGACTCTTAATACTTTAAAGTGTGGCACACGGAGATTTTATAAACATTTGTACCCATGTGTCTGTTACTCAGAAAAGTGTTCAGGACTGGAGATACACTTGTGAAAACTTTGACTATATAGATTTGCTTGAAGATACAAGAATAAATGAGATCATTTTGGGAGAGAAAGTGGAGAGAGCTGGAAGAAGGCCCACATGAAAAGAAGTCCACAAAGGTGACTGACAACCTTGTAGAATAAAATGAGCTAAGTACTGAGTCATGAGAAGCTGTGAAGTGAGGAAAGAGACTGTTATTGGAAGAGAGAAGTAGAAATCTGTGCTCGAAAGATGATCAGAAACCAAAGAGTATGGCAATATACAGATTACTGGTGAATTAATGAGATAATTTAGGTGATAAAAGCAAAAGATACATTTGAGCAGCCAATAGGATAAATCAGTAGAAATTGAAGCTACAGCTATATATTTTATAATTGGGAGAATAAAAATGTTGTATTGAAGATTTATTGCTCAGTAAGATGTAGGTATTTTTCTTTCATTAGGATAGGAGAGATGATAGTGTGCTTAGATGATAGTGAAAAGGGTCCATTACAGAAGGAGAGGTTGAAGTTATGTAAGTGATAAAGGGTATTACCCAGTGGGGGAGATTCCAGAGAAGTGGGAGAAGATGAATTTCACAGCATGTGTCATTAATCTTCCTGTGATAGAGAACACTTTTACTTAGTAACAGGAGGAGAAAAGGATAATGAGTACAAGGTCTAGAATAAATCTTCAAGCATGACTCTCTTCTAGAATGAATAATCTTAGGGATCTGAGATCCATTTGCATATATACCTCTAGGGATAGACACTAATATCTGCTTTACTGGAAGATTAACATATAGGGTAGCATTTTTGGATGCCTTCCTACTGGTTGAGTATTTACTTGATAAGATACTATAATCTTATTTAATGTAGGTGAGTATATATTTAGTCTGCTAACATGGACATGGAGAGTGCTAGGATGATGACACCTATGTAGTACATATGCTTGTTTTGCTTCTCATACCTAAGATAATTTGGCTAAGGATCTCTAGAAAAATAAACAAACAAACGAATTAAAAAAGAATTGATGAGCAGCAGACAACATGAGAAACTTATCATGTTGCCTGTTATATATAGACTATCAGTGATAATTAATAAAGAAATCATCTAAGAACATGGCAAAACAGGGAACAGTCAGCAGAGTGAAAATAGTTTCTATTTCATATATGCAACTCATACAACTAATAAAGGCTTAATATAAAAAACTCCACAGTAAAATATATGTAACTCAGTTTAAAAATGAGCAAAGAACCTCAACACACATTTCCCAAAAGAGGAATTATAAATAGCCTAAAAGTATATGAAAAAATGGTCAGCAACATTAGTCATCTGAGAAATGCAAATTAAATATCACTTCAGAACAAGGAGATATCACCTCACCTATGTTAGAATCGTTCTTGTAAGAGACAAAAAATAACTGTTGACAAGGTTGTAGAGACAAAGGATCTTAGTATACTGCTAGTTGGATTGTAAGTTAGTAAGTTATAGAAAAACATGGAGATTTCTCAAAAAATAGAACTATCATGAAGACATTGTGACTCAAAATAAGTTATGGAGCAAATTTCAAATGTCTTACCACAAAACATGATAAGTAAGTGAGGTGATTGATTTGTCACATAGCTTGATTTAATCATTTTACATGGTACACATGTATCAAAACATTACATTATGTAATTGTGATTTTAATTAAAATTAATATTTTTTTAAAAAAACATGGCAAAATAAACCAAAGGTGATAGAAGTAAGAAGCTGGAATTTCCTTTCTTAACTTTGGATTTCACTGGAGTTGGGGTTGAAAATGGTTAATTTATATAGAGGGGGAGAAAGACATACCATCTTTATGTCCTTTTTTGGAGAGGTACCTGTTTAAAAGAAACACCTAGAATTGAGGAGTTTTGGATGGTAATAAGTTTCAAAACTACCAAACTGGGATGCTTACTCATTTAGGGATTTTAGAAGAACACCATATGGGAGAGAATCAGAAGTAAACCCGGCTCACCATGTTGACACAAGTCTTTCTTGCCCCTAAACAATATTCTGCAATTTCAGTTAATGAGGGATCACATTATTTGACTGGGGAAATTTCATTGCTGGTTAAAAATTGCATTTGTCTTTGAGCTGAGCTTGTTTTAATAAATTGCAAGAGAAAGGAATTTGAGACTACCTAGTTCTTTGCTTCATTTGGAAGAGTCAAAATGAATTGAATATTTACATTTTTCAGTCTTCCTTAGGCTATTTAGTTGTGTAATATTCCCGCAGTTATAAATAAATTGAAATTAATTTTACTATTGTGTAGGTTCAACACAATTTCATTGTTTTTTT